>CAEGAG010268818.1:0-15194 GCA_903067065.1 Brachyrhaphis terrabensis | reverse complement strand
ATGTGCAAAGAGCCCATTGCTGCTGTGTTACTGCCACGTCACAGGCACTGTTTGGAAAGAAAAGCTAAGGTATATTATTAAAACTTTGAACACTCTTTCTGTGTACCGTCTGTATGTAGGCACATGCGGCTTATACACAGGTGCGGCCTATGTATGTACAAAATGGTTTTTCCTCTAAAATATGCAGGGTGCGGCTTATAATCAGGTGCGCTCTATAGTCTGGAAATTACGGTAATTATATGGAGGTCACTGTGCTCACAGGGCCCTTCAATTCAAATTTTCAATTTAATTCAATTTATTTACATAGCGTAATTTCACAACAAATATTATCTTAAGCCACTCTACAAAAATGTCACTTTAGTTCAATCACACATTCATTCTAATTGATCCTAGTTATCAAACAGTACATTATCCTCAGTTTAATATTCAAATAAGTTTTCAAAACACTAACCACCTCACCCTAAGAAAAACATTTTTAGGGTGATGTGGTTTTCCTGGCTGCTTTGGAATGTGTGTATTTTGCCAAACTGCAATGGAAATAACCTGACTCCTATGATTAACAACCAGATGTTACTACTGGCAGAAACACCAAAGAAGACGACAGGAAGTGATAGGAGGATAACGGCATGGCTCGTTTCGTATTGACTTATTGCATGAACAAACGTATTCACATGTGATTTTAATTGTATTTCTTAGATTTTGTGATATTTCTATAATATAAGTTTGTGCACATTTGTAATGGAAACAGCCGTTGTCAGCATTTTCAGGAAAGTTTTGATTTAATACAAACATAAGAAAATGTGGAAAAAGTGAAGAGATGTGAATACTCTCTGGATGCCACTGTATATAAAGGCTTCTGGTTACATTTTATTTCAGTCTATCCAACTAAAAGGGGTAAATGTCAATGTTAGCTGACGCATTAAACGTAATTCTTGAGTAAATTACTTTTTTTTTAAATTTGCCCCTTCTCTCTTCTTCACCTCAATGCTTTCTCTAATTCTTATCAAAAACACATCAAAGACACGAGGCACATGAATGTATAATGTAGGAGTTGACCCTGAAGCTTTTTGTGCAGAGTCGCCCTCATCATCTCCTCCCTTGTATCACACTTCCATTTTGCTGCATTGCAGTTTTTGTAAAGATCATTATCAGCACATTTGAAACAATTAATGTATGCATTTATCTCAGGGGCAAGAGCTGGAGGTTGCTAATTACCATCACTTTCATTCTTTTGTTGCTTTGTTGAAGGGAAAGTGGCCTGTTAGATCAGAGCTTTAGAGAAAGTAACAATGCAGCATCTAAATATTTCTTAAAATAAGATATATTTTAATATGTTTTTGTGATTAAATAAATATATTTGCATACACTTTAGAAACTGTTTGATTTTTTTCCTACTGTCTAACATTCAATCAGGTAAAACTTTTTCTTTTTTTAGCCAAGATTAACAGCAACATTACTATTTCATAAAATATATATATATATTTTTTTTTTCCAAGAGGAAATACTAGCTAACATATATTTTTTGGAGCTTTATATAATGTTATAATATTATTCCCTCATAAAAAACATAGCAGGAGTGTTCTGAATCTCCCATGACAACCATTCAGGATGCCATGATGGAAATATAAACCCTTTCTTGTTTTTCTTTTTTTTTCACTGATTACATCAATATAATCAGTGATACTTTTTATTTAATTTCACAATTAAAAAGTAATAATAACTGTTGATGTCTGCAGAGCATTAAAGCTAATCAAAGTTGTAAAAAACAAAAGACAGCTCTCACTGCGACTCAAGTGCTATAGAGTTCTACTAGTCCCTTCTTGAGATTTTTTCTGTTTTTTTTTTATTTTTAGAGTTTGTATGATGTGTCATAAGGAGGCAGTTTAAGGTGTTGTCTTAAAATACATTCAGAGGTTTGTTCTGTTAAAGAAAGTATGTCTGGGGTTCTCCAAATTCTTCACAGACCTAGTAATATTTTTGTATGTACATTTTTCAATTTCAAGAAAGTCATAGAACAATTCTCAAAATAAAATTTCCCATCTAAATTTTCTGCTATAAGCAGTAATTTCATTATCCTAACTGACCTAAAATGGAGAAGTTTATTGTTATTTAACGTCAGACTGAAGAAAAAAAAAGGTTATTAAAATAGATTTAAAATGCTTCACCCAGTTGTGTTTTCTAAGATGCACAAATCCATAAATCAATATATGCTATCTGACACTAAAAGAGACAAAACACATTTGAAGAAAACTGTATGTTAAAAAATCTTGCTGCCCAGTGGCACTGTCACATTTAGATGCCATTCCAACAGAATTAAGTTTGTTAAATGTGATCTTGGTCTCAGCAGGGTCTGTGATCTTCCTCAGCCTGAGGGTCTGTGGGGCAGAAACTGGGTCAATTATCCCCAGCTCATGGTAGAAGAAGGGTCAGCAACTGGGCCTTCCAACCATGAAATTATAATGAAGAATAGTTTTTGTCATGTGTTGCCACACGTTATTCATTTATCAGATCTCATACATCATTCATTGAGGCTAAAACTTCTATAAAAATGACAGGTTGGAAGTTAAATCGAGGTTAACCAATCAGATGTTAGACCATTTGAATTTTTATTAAATTTTTATGTTAATAAATAACTTTATGGAGCAATACGTTGAAGCCTCTAAAATATATACACACATCAAATATTCATTAAATATATCAATTTCCAATTTTCTATTGGTCAGTTCTGACCTTCTGCATCTTCTAGAACCAGTTCTAAAGAGGAAAACTCCAACTACGTCTTTAAATGACAAATATGTATTATATAGTTAGACTATCTTTTAAAAACATTTAACTAGATTAAAATTAAATAACTTGGGGAAAAAAAGATTTAAAATTATGCAGAAGAACTCATATGAAGATGTCAGCTAAAAATAAAGATGCTTCTGGATGGAAACTCCTCTCCTCTTCTTAATTATAAGGGGCCCACACACTGTCTGCAAAAAAAAAAAACAAAAAAAAAAAACTGTAAGCCAGTGGAGTGGAAAAAGATGATCAATTTCTTCATCTAATCATACCTTATCCATTGGCCTTCTTTCATAATTAAAAACAGAAGATTAATAGCATCTGTAAAATATGACCTACAAAAGATGAGAGGCTGGGACTGTTGTTGCTGTTTAAAGTTGCTCTCTATTTAGCGTATGTTAATGCCAGGACCCTGGAAATAATAGGGAGAGGTTCAGTTGCATGTGACCTTGCAGGGTCACAATGTTAACTGGGGGGGATGTATCTCTGCAAGGAGTAAAATAACATGCTGACAGTCGGCTGTGACCTCTCTACACATTGGCTGTCAGGAATAATTGGATCAGAGCATAAAATCATGAATAGGCATTAGATCTGAGATAAATATATACGATTCAAGCCAACGCAGTCATGCTGTTAAACAGGCAGCTATAATACATGTTAGAACTCTGACATAACCTTATTAATGTCAGAGTTAGAACACTCCTAATATTATTAGGAATATTAGATTGAACATGCAAAACATTTGAAAAAATCTGTCAACTGAGACAATAAGTAGAATGAAAATATTAACACATGAACAGGAAGCCAGTAAACTTTATGTTCATACAATGTAGAATATTAGCACATGCCCATTTTTCTCTTTTCTGATATGAATTACTGCTTTGCAAGTTGTTCAGTGTTATTTTATTTACTCAAACATAGGGCAGTTTAATTGAAGATTTCTGTGACGTTGGAAAATTAATCATATCAACTAAAGAAGCCTGGTAGTGGCCACATCATGCTGTGGGATGAGGAAGCCTTGAGTATCTCTTTATGTATAGGAGAAGCAGCCAATCGGTCCATGGTGACTCTACTGCAGAAAATTTCTCCAACTTTACTTCATAATTTAATCTTCCAGCAGGATAATGATCCTGAAGCAGATCATCATAGCCTCAAAACACTTTTGTTTAGTTTTATTTAACAACAAATGAAATGTATTATTTTTCAATTTCGATCAAAGTCAGAATAAAAACAATATATTTTTATGTAATATATAGAAATGTATTGCAAAATATACAGATTGCCAATTTTCATTTATTGCAATATATTAAACATGAATATACAATGTAAAAATATAATCATTTTAGTTGGGATTGCAATATTTTAATATTTATCAATAAATCTACATACATTGTTTATGCTTATATTGCAATGTTTTGGAAAGTGTAAGTACAAAATTTCTGGTGAAAATATGTTGCTCAATACATTGGATTTTCCAATACACTGCAATATATTTTTTTCTTGTGTATATGCTGTAATAGACATTAAAATCTGTCTCTCCATTAAACAGACTAACCAATATGTCATATTAACGCACTTTTACAACTTTACAATGCAAAAGTCATCTGATATGTTGATCTTTGTCTAAATGACACATGCTAGTCACTATCATCTATCAAAGGCTGCAGTTCAAGCACAAAGCTCTGTACAGTAAAAGAGTGTCCGTTACTCAAAACACACCTTTCTTATTTCACTCAGCCAGTTTTACATCTTGCATCTGTAAATCTATCAGGAAAATGCTGAGCCCCGGGCTACCAGAAAGGAAGACCTCACACTTAATATTCTGGTCTATAAATATTCCCACCACTGACACTTTTATTCAAGGCCGAACTGGAGACATGTTCTGGATGGAGAAGAGGAGTAAGTGAAGGATCTACGACTTTGATCTTTTTTCTCAGACGTTACTTTGTGATCACATGATGGAACTGAAAGAGAAACGCGACACTGGAAAGTAAGAACCAGACAGATAACATAACAGAGACATGCAGCTTAGAAACCCCAGTGACTTGTGAACAGGGTCATGTACTCAGACACAAAATGACTCACATTCATGGAAATCTTGTATGAATATGAAAATACTTTTGAGTTCTGGCCACCTACTTTTTTCTGGTCTTGCTTCTATTACTGTTAACTTTATGTTTTTCTTTAACATAGAAAGTACTCCTGATTCAGTGCCTTTAGGTTTTTTGTGTGTCTTAACCAACTGTGTTTTCATTGGCCATGTATGTATGTAATGGTGCAACTTGGCATTTCAAAAATACATTTGCTTAATGGAAAAAAAAACAATAAAAAGACTGAAGTGTTTTTTTTTTTTTTTGTTTTTTTTTTGCCAAACTGCAATAGAAACATTTTTTTCACATCATACGAGTCACATGATCAACAACCTGATGTTTCCACTGGAGCAAACTATGAAGAAGAAAACAGGAAGTAGTTGGAGGATGATGTGGATATGTTTCTTAATAACTTTTGTGTGAACAAATATATTCACATGTGATTGTAATTGTGTTTCTAAATTAATGGACTACAAATGTGAATTTGTGTTTTTTCGACATTAGTGGAATAGTGACAGAGTTCTGGGTGTATTTGTAAAGCCACAATGCAAGTGACTGTCCAGTGACACCACATGCTTGTCCAGGAGGAGTGGAGGTGTTGTCTAAGTGATGCATGATATTGCAAACCAAAAGAAAACCTTTGAACCAATTTGAACAATAAACAGAACTTGCCTGCATTTTGTGAAACTAAAATTATTGACTTATAATCTGTCTGTGTGGACTGAGTTGAATTGACTTTTTGTTTTGCTGCAGTTTTCTGCCTCACAGAGACGCTCCTCCCTGTGACTGCCGCACTCAGCTCCTTTAGACTAGTCAGCAGCAATTAGCTGGTAGAAGTGTGCATCTGTTGCTCTCATTATAGGAGCTACTTCTCAGTGCAATGCTGGTCAGACCATTGTTAAAGGGTTAATAGGGGAGCCATTTTGTGATGACTTCCTGAAGGCGGAGTTTCAGAAAGAGCAGGAGGCTCTTAAAGAGACAGAGGTAGAATTTCAAGCAATCTTTTATACATAAGCATTGTTATAACAACTGAAGTGGTTACTTGATTGTGCTATGAAATGGCCCTGCATGCCTGGAAAATACACAATACTGCTCTTTTAACTGCATTGATTGAATTTGGTTTTTGTGAAAGGTTTGTCTCTCTTACCTAAGAACCTTTAGTTCTTAAGTAAGAGAACTAAAATGTTTTTTATGGTAATAATTTATTTTTGACCAGTATTTTCTAAGGAGCCACTGCTGTGGTTTAAGATATAAAAACTGACCTTTCTTGCACATGATGGCATAGTTGACCTATTTCTAGTGACCCTGTGATTGGCTGTTTAATGTGACATCATCTCTCCCTCACTGTATTCCAGGTGGAGCAGAGCAGGAGTGGCTGAAGGTTTACACCTTCCCACCAGGACTTTACTCTCATTGCTCACTTCAAGCTCTTAGAAGTGGCTCACTCTTGAAAACACATCAATAGTGAGCAGTAATTATTATTCCCTGGTGAGATTAAAGAAGTCATGCCAGTGTGTCAAACAGCAAAACCTAGTGTTACTCCGTTTCACTTTTATTTAGGATCTCGATCTCATGTTATAAACGGTTTAAAGTTTCCTATTCGTTGTGAGTAGTGATGTGAAGTGGTGATGCATTTATTCTTTGCTGACAGTCTTTGTGAAAAAGACATTGACTTTATAGAATATAGCATCTGTCAAACAAAACTGGCAGCACAACAACCACTGAGCGTTTCATTAAAAATAATGAAACTTTATTTTCTTCCCAGAAATATAAAAAAGCCTGAATCCAAATACAGTTATAAACAGCTTCCTTCACTTCATGCCAATTACATAAAGTGCATGGCCAAGAAGCTGCAATAAGTCAAAGCAATTGCATCACAATTTTTTAAGTAAATGTATTTTCAAACCAGAGGGTTATTAGAAGAACAATATAGTGTTACAACATTTTTGTCTATTGTATTAAACTGTAATTGCGTTTCCCTTTTTTTCCCCTCTTTGTTTACGTCTCACACTCTGTGATTCTGCCTTCTGTAATTGCTCTCCCTCCCCTCAGTGTGTGATCAGGAAAACACTAAAACAGATTTTATTCTTGCTTTAATGGCTGCTTAAACTCCTTGGTGGCCACAAGCAAACATTGTTGTCGGCGGCTGAAAAGCCCTGCAGCGCAGAGCACTTTCATTATTTCTAAGGCCGCTGCATAACAAGACAGCACTCACAAGCTGACGGAGTCATCAATTTAATAATCAACTACCAGAAAATTAATTGGCATGAATTCTGATGATTAATTTGTCAGTTAAGTCTTAAGCAAATATTGTCTGGCACCAGCTTTGTGCTTATAAATATTTCTGTCCCAGTTGCCCATAGCATTAATTCTCTATTGCCTCTTCAATATCAACATAACATTTGAACAGTTTAATTTTTCTAATTTGCAATTTTCCAATCTACTTAAACTTTTCACTTTCTGACATTAAGTTAGACAACATTTTCCTGATGAAGGTTAATTAGCGCTACCGGAATTAAAATATCAGCAAAATGAAATAAACATCTTCATGTTGAAACGCTTCCATTTCCTTTGTATTTTGTAGAATCGGATCATGTGGGGAAAACATTTTGCGTTTCCTTCCACAAGTTTCTCACAACTTTGCTGAAATTTGCTGGAGCTGGTTGAACTGGGTCGGGTTCATGGGTCTCATTCATTTTTAATTATGCAATTTGAACAAGACACAGATAAAATATTGTAATTTAATTACAATGAATAAGAACTTTTAGAAAGTAGAATTTATTTTTAGGTTTGTTCCTGAGAACAACCAGCAACACCAACCAATAGATAAAACTGTAATGTTGCTTATCAGAGTGAACTAAGATTGTAAGTGGTTTCTCTGCTATTAGCACATTTAGCAGTGCGTACATGAGATTGATTAACTACACTAAGACCCTCCTCCTGACTCTGATGGGTTGTTTTTGAGAAGGAGTGATTCATTTCTCCAGATGGTAATAGTAGCACTGGTAGTAGGTGGAGGATATAAATATTTTATACTGTCACAACATGGTGATAATTTTAACAAATATATTTCTTTAGAAAACTTTCATACTGCAGCTTTAAGGTGTCCTGAAATCATGTTTTCCTGTCATGAAGACTCTTTTCCTCTCTTTCACCACCAGCTTAATGTCTCAATTTCATGGTCATTTACGTCAGCTCCAGTGCGCCGAGCGAGTCATTAGCACGGAGTTACAATCAAGTTATCCTTGGTGAGAGGGGCTGAGTCTGCAAATGCAGTGTTGAGGCAAAAATAACAGTAATTAGCAGCTTGCTGCAAAAAAGAGAGTGAGTCAATGAAATAAAAGCTGCAAAGCCCAGATCACAAACTGTATGTCCAAGAATCAAAATGGCTCCTCTCTACTCTCTTTACAGGGCCAGTCATTTATTTATGGGTGTTTAGATGGGCCCAGCTGCTTCCCAGGTTCAACATGATTTTTTACTGTCGCCTTTATTCCCTCAGGCTGGTGGGAGAAACACATGGGACTGAAGAGCATGTTCAGAAGACCTGTGCCTAAAAACTGGACACTCAGCATCTTTTTGCATGATAGATGAGGAGGAATGCGACAGAGTTCATGGTTACCTGGAAAGCTGCTGGTGTTTGTTCTGCACACACTACCGTAGTAGCTTAGCATTTATGTTGAAAAAAACACTGCTAGTTTAGGAAAGAATCTCAGTGGTAAGCTCACTGAGCCTGTTGGGGAATAGTATTACCATAAAATTAGCATAAAAGATCAGTGCTACGCTTTCAGTGGTTTTGATTTTACGCTCTTTCTGCCCCGTTGAGCAACACGACTGCTGCTGTGTACAAATTGGATTGAAAGATGCTTCGATACTGAGTGTAATTTATCAATTTTCATAAAGTAAAATTGATTCTCCATAACTAAGTGGCTTACATGAAATAAAACTAAAAAGCAAGCTGTGTTCATCCCTGAAGTATTTGGGAGAAAGAGACATGGGACATTGTGAGTTATTATTTGCCACTGAATATCAAAACTGATGATATATGAAGTAGTCATCTACACATTTTACATTCAATTCATTTTTACATTCAATTGTATGGGTTGTATTTTCCTTTTAAAAACACTCTTTTACAATAAAACATGAACTCCAGCACCATTTTCACCTGGAAAATCAACAATGATACCATCTAACCGTGAACACAAAAAATGTTTTATCTGTAATTTTATGGTTGAATTCAGGCAGCCGCAGCTGCCTGCATTTTACCATACAGTTTTTTTTAAGTGTTGTAAGTTCCAGGTTTTTTTATATCAATTAAGAAAAAAAATAAACATTAAGTCAGGAAGCATAATGTCAAAACTTTTATTTTACATATTCAAAGCAAATATTCAAAGTAAAATTTTAAGTTTGTACCCAACTTAAAATTGATCCAAAGAAGATCACATTCTTTGGATCTTGGTTTTTAATGTTCTACTCACTTTCCTGTGATTTAATTATGTTCTATAAGTACTGCCATAATTTGTGTGTTACACAAAAGATCATTATTGTTACAAAGGTGTTGCCATATAAGTGGGATAACTTTATTTAGCTTGATAAAATCCTTAATGTTTCAAACTATTTACATGAACTCATGACAAAGATTAAAAAAAAGAGAGAAAAAAAAATCAGAACAGACTCTGCCTTTATGGAGGCTCTAGAACCTCACACCTACATATTCGAAGTTTCAGAACAATCAAAGCTCCACCCAGTAGGTTAGCATAGATGCTTTTTTCTAATATTTTAAAGCTTTCTTGTTAAACATGAAACTGTTTTCAGTCAAGTTGTATCATACAAGTCAAAGTTTTTGTTGTAGAGAGGCTGCATGATGATATTGTTTGGTTGCTTTATTTTGGAACAATAATTTTAATAAACTATATTGTTAATGATGTTGTAATTTACTGAGATGCACCTGAATGTTACTTTGACTAGATCTTACATACAAAGTGCTTTAAATATGAGAAGCAAACTAGAAAAAGTTATATGAGTGAAACTGGAGAAAGGGGAGAAATCCATCAAACTGATGAATACGAGGCACTTCCTTTGGCTGTATAGCTACACCTGCACCCACAGGAGAAACCCAGCAGGAACCTTCGCCTCCATTGTAAGAAAACAGAACATCCTTACACTTCGAACACAAATGTAACATTGCTTTTCTTCATTTCCTCTCCAGTTATGAGCCTTTATATAAGTTTGTTTTTTCTTTTTTTCTCCATCAAAGACCCACAGTCACCTGTTCCCCATTTATCATTCACACACCTGCAACCACTTACATCGCCACACTCTACAGTTTATGTACATTGAATCTCTGCTCAGTTTCTCAACATGTTTCTGCTCTGCTGCTCAGTGATGTTGCTTTAACATGGTTTAACAAATGAATTATGTCATTATGTAATCCAAACAAAAACATTAAGTGGCAGCACATAACATCACTGTGGGGTGTTTAAAATAGTTTTGTATTGATTCTGCTTAGTTACTTAGATTGGAGAGCTGGACAGTACTAGTCTGGACAAAATGCATAGCAAAGGACTGATGACTGTGTCACCTTGTCACCACAGCAGGATGTGCTTGACCACAACGGCTGTGTTTTAGGCCCGGTTAGGTTGTTTTAGGTATTGTTGCTATTGCTGTTTTTTTTCTCTGCTTGGTCCCTTATAACCTCCAAAAAGTTACACTTTCTGAATATAAGGAAAATGTTCAAATACAGTTGAAATAACACAAAACTAACTTGCAAGTAACTTTTCAGTAAGAATTAGTATCTTAGAAAGTACTACTTATAAGTGAAATAATCTGCTTGTGAAACTAATATTTTTTCATCAATATTAATCAACTATAAAATAAGATAACTTATAGTGTTAATGATAAAATAAATATTTTATGTCTTCCTGAAACTGATTTATGGTAAACTGAAACTGATTTATGGTATTTTATCTTGTTACAAAAGTAACAAGATAAAATAATAAAACATAAGAACATACAGACCAATCAGACATTCCCTCATTTACTCCAGATACGCTACATGTCACATGTTTAGGAACTGAATGTGTTTGTGTGATGCTCGTGACATGGGAGCTAATCTGTTCAATCCTGTGTTGAATTTAAGGGCCAGTCACAGACCATAACTTTGGTTTATTCTCATCCCTCAAACATCTTATAAGAATGTAGACTTTTTCTTCAGAAGGCAGTTTTCTCTTAGTCAGCTTCCCTCTCTTACATTTTATTCTCCCGATCAATACTATTTTATTCAGCGTTGGGATCTCTTCTTAGATCTTCGATTTAAGCAGTTTTTTTGTGTGTTTTTTTTAACAGTTGTACAGTAGAACAATCGATCCTTACAATATTCCTGAAAGAAAGACCTTGAGCAGTTCGTTCAACATTCACAGACTCAACAGAAACAGTGCGGCATAGAGCGATCACTGTTTGCAGTATCTGACATAAAGGCAAACCAAAAGAAACTTGTTGTACCTCCTTCTGTGGAGACACAGAAGTGTAGATAAGTGGCAGCTGCTGGTTCAGTGCAAAATGTTTGGATAAAGTCAGAGAAAACTTACAAGGAGACTTGAGGTAAAAGGACATCAATTGGGAATAACAAGGAAGAGCTGGGTAATCGCTGAGAAGATTGCAGACAATCATAAAGAGTAATAGAAGAACTCAGTAGATAAAAACATAAAGAAAGGAAACTATATATACTGGGATAGGAGTGGAGAATGATATAAGAAACAGAAGAGCTAATCAGAGGTAAGTAGACAAAGCTGGGGAAAACAATTGACACAAGGAAATCAGGAAACGTGCAACAGGGAAGAGAGTAAAATAGGCAGAGCTGGAGGAAGGGAGGGAACTCTACCAAAGGGGAAAATCTGAAACCAATATCGTCAGAAACATTAATCAAGGAAACCCAAGACTAAATGCACAATAAATAATAAACAGAGGAAAGAACAAAGGCAAAAGCAAAGTAAAAGAACAAAGAAATTAACAAAAGAGAACCAAAGTTTTAATAGAGTAGGATCATAATAACTCGTCTACTGTAGACTTCATCTGCATCTGGTGATCAATAAAACAGGAAAACTCCCATCTGAAGAGGCTTCCCCATCTTTTTGATGCCTTTCCTTTTCATACAATCAGACATATTTAAAAGTATATGGTGGATTTCTCCAAAACACTTCAAACTTTTTTTTTTTTTTTTTAATTGGCAGTATTCATAACGTTCCAACAAAGTAGAAAATGGCTAGCAATTGCAATCATTTACTGTCTATGTTACCCTGGAAGCTACTTTAAATATCGCACTCAGAAAAGGACAGGTCGAAGTTCATCATCAGGCTCCAGTAAAAGCGAATGGCTCAGCATTAATGCCTTCTTCAGGGGTCTTCAATCAATACTCCGTCTTTTCTTCCCTCTTGCAGCAACTTTCCCACAGATTCAGTCTGTTCTTTTGATTTATGAGCATGACGATTCCTTTGTGCCACAGGTTGTGCAGTTCATCTTTCTGTGGCTTCATCCTAACTACTGCAACATGTCGTTTTGACAGTTACACGAGCCCTTCTCTTGTCAATCTCAGATTCTTGTCTATGTTCTCAAATTCTCCCTGAAGAGACACTTTCAGAGAAGATATCTGCGTGTGTCTTCTTGAAAATTCTTCTCATTTGAAAAAGTTGCATGTTAGATCAACTGAGTTTGTTGGTTAGCCTTTAGCTTCCAGATTGCCTGTAGGATTCTTGCATGATTCTTTGTTGGTCCATTTTGAGGAAAATATGGCTATATATAAATTGTTATGCCAATATTTTGGCAACTTCATGCTGATGTTTCCTTGGCTTTGTTGATGTACATAAGAACATTATTATATAGCCTTATAAATACATATAATTTAGGCAATTGTCCAGATTTTAAACATACAGTATTAGTCTCTTTAATATATTTACTTACTGACCCCTGACCATTGATTTTATAATTTAATAACTTATTTGTTTTGTTTTTTTTCTATGTTCGCATTAACAACTACTGAAAATTTCATGTGACTTTATTATAAAGATTGTGATGTAATATTACTTATTAAAATGTCTTATTATAAGTTAATTTTTAATCAATATTAAGGAGTTATTGACTTAAGATAAACTCCTATATCTTGCTGGAAACTTACTTATAGGTGAGTCATGTATTTTTTAAAGTGTATTAAGATATTTGCACTAAGCCTAAAGCAAAAATACTTGGTAAGATTTTATGTTTTTGCAGTGTTGTCTCTCAAAATGTGGAAGTTGCTCACATCTGCTGGACCTGTTGGGTGTTAGCAGCCCTGCAGCTGTTTACTGTGATCTGTACATGAATCCAAATCACACAGCGGATAAAATGTGAAAAACTCGTTTTGTGGAAGTAGAGGACCTTTCATTGCTTTGTGAATTCCTTCGTCTGTATTAAACTCAACATGCAGTGCACCTTTCATTCCCAGCATTGCACATGGAGGAACAGAAGCATGTGTGGAGCTGAGTGTTATTCAGAAGTGGTGAGAGGTCAGGCTGTTCTGCACTCTTTATATGTTTCTTCTGCTGATAGTAGTCTGTGGGGGGGTGTGTGTGTGCGTGTGAGGAGTGTTTGCTGAGTCCCATGCAGCTGAGCCCATGTTGAACACCACAACAACCAGTCGCCTATTACCGCTGCGGCCTCTGACTACTGATCTACAGCACCCTTTGTTTACAACACATTTACCCTAAATTGCTTGGTCCAGGCACACACTCATACACACGCACACACACCCCCACCGATTGTCTGAATCTTTAAATCTCAGCTTTCCTGTTTTTCTATTGATTATCTACCAGGAGACCGATTACACAGATTCCAGCTTACCCTGCAATAGAGGAAATATATGCTGTGAAATGACGGCTTCAGCTGCTTCACTGTTTAAATTCAAGGACATACAGTATATGGGAGTCCAGGCCAACTGCTTAATTAAGAAAGTACTAAATATGCTATTATCATTTCACACAGCAACATTTGCAACAAAAATGGTTGCTTTCAATAATTAACAAAGCAGCCTTTAAACTATGCTTTGATAAATTGCCTAATCAACAAAAAAAAAAAACAACGAACATCAGCTTCCTCATTAGTTTTCTATCCAAATCTTCTTTTTGTGGGCTGTTCCCTGAAGAGTCCCCCGACATTTTCTCCTCTAAACCAAACACCGCCTCTGCATGAGCTCAGTCTCTCCATCTATAAAGTTTCACTGTGGTCTTCTTCCTCAATTTCCAAAAGCTTCTGTCTGACATATCTGTCCTCATGTGTTCAAACCATCTCAGCTTCTCTAGCTGCATTTCCATTGACCATATGATTGCGCAATTTGACATTTCAAATTAGCTTAATGGAATCACACAGAGATAATAAAAAGTTTAGTAAGTGGGATTAGATGTTTTTTTGGCTGTACTAAAATTGGTTTATTTTGCAAAACTGCAATGGAAAAACCTTTTTCACATCACAGGAGTCATAAGACCAACAGCTGGATGTTAGTACTGGTGAAAAATAAGAAGACCACAGGAAGTGGTAGGAGGATCATGTTTTTTTTCATGACTTGTGAACAAACTTATTGTGCTTTAATTCCATTTCTCATTCAATAGAAACAGCACAAGTGGAACATTGTTTTTTTGACATTAGTGAAATATTGACATTATATTTAAAGTATTGAGATTTGTTTGCAGAGTTTTATTTGTTTTTGTTAAATGACTAAAAGTTTGATTAAAATATTATACAAAAGTAAGAATATCTGCTTTCATAACAGAACAAATGCATAAAATTAAGGAAATATACAGCTTCTTCAATAGGGAACTTTGAATGTAAATGGATCTATCAAATAAAACTTTCCTATTTGCCAAGTTCTATTAATATTCACCATGATGGACCGGTACAGCGCCAGCAGACGCTGCTCCGATCTGCCTGTCGACCTCCCGCTCCCTTCTTCCCTCATTTGTAACAAGATCCTGAGATACTTAAACTCCTCCACTTGGGGCAGGACATCCTCCCCGACTCAGAGATGGCACTCTACCCTTTCCCGGCTCATAATAATGTATAATTACACCGTGTTCCAAATTATTATGCAAATTGGATTTAAGTGTCATAAAGATTAAATTTTTTGTTGTGCTATTAAATTTATAGATGGTATTGTGTGTCAGGGCTCTTTGAATCACTATAATTAATTTCAGAGAGCTGGTTGATTAGTTTGTCTGGTGAACTCAATTAAAGGAAATCTACTTAAGAAGGATGTTCCACATTATTAAGCAGGCCACAGGTTTCAAGCAATATGGGAAA
>CAEGAG010268816.1:0-12542 GCA_903067065.1 Brachyrhaphis terrabensis | reverse complement strand
AGACTTGGTGAACAGCCAAACAAAACCAACATGGATGAGTTCTGAGTTGGTCTCAGTCCTGAACTTCTCCAGAAATCATCAGTTGTGATGGAGCTTGGGCTCATCAGTTAGTTTTGTGAATCACATCTGTGACAGAAAATACTCAACCACTTTCAGATTCTGTTGTGCGTACTCCATTATTCTCCCAACATTCCACTCTGTTTCCACACAAAGTGTCAGATTGTGTTTCCCTACAGTATTGTCTCTGAGTACTCATGTCCCAACTGCGACATCCAGTGTGCTCTTCTTACTGTTCCACTGTTGGTCTGTGATTTGTTTGCGGTCACCACTGATTTGAGTAAAGCTCAAACAGGTGCTGCTGGAAGTCATCTAACTTCTGCCCTGTCCCAGGTCTGGTTCCATCTCTTTAGCCTGAACTCTTTGTTTTAGCGTAAATCTTACTACCACAGCCTGGCATCAGAATAATAATGACACAGAATTTTAAAATTAAATAATGTTTTAATTACCAAAAAGATCTGTAAGGTGAATTTCTTGGAATACATAAGTGGTTGGCTCAGTGGTTGGAAACTTCATCGGAATGGATTTTATTGCCAGGCCTGATTGTTAAAGTCCAGGTCATATTGGTCATACTATATTAATGTTGGCAGTATGTTGATAATTAGTGTTCATATGTCACTCTGTTTTGTCAAACATCTCTCTGGAGTTCTTGTTATGAAGTAAATCTCCTCTGGAGGCCGATGTAAGCAACAGCAAGGTTTATTTTGACTCCTTGCTGCTACGATTCAGAAGCGTTTTGAAGGTAAAGAAAAGCTTCAGTGTTTTATGGAAACACTCCCCACGTAAAGGAGAAACTGCTCCTTCAGCTGCTGAGGATGAATCCAGCTGACTGAGTGAGGACACACAGAGTGCTGCATGTTGTTAGATCTTGGATTAAAGAGTGGGTTGTTGTTGCTTGTTAATATGGTCACAATTTTCTTCTTCTTTTTTTTTTTTTTTTTGCTTTTCTGTCACACTAATGTTTTACATCTTCAAACTCGATAAAAATAACCAGAGTAAATTCAAAAAGCAGTTTTCAGTCATGATTTCATTCATTAAGGGAAAATAGCTGAGCGAGCAAACCTGACCGTTTGTGACAAAGTAAACACTCACTTGTTAATTCATGGCTACTGTGATTAAATTCCATTTTTGAGAAAGCCAGGCCCTTTTCCAAATCCTCAGGTTCTATTACTACCTCACTGATAGAGGCAGTACCTCACCTCACTACCTTCAAATGAAGGTTCTACCTCATTTGAAGTAGAACCTCTCTAATGGCTGAAGTAGGGAAACAAGTCAGTTACATCTGTTAGTATGGAGAGTATTACAAAGTCATTTCTAAGACTTTTGGAGAACCATTTTAGAGCCGTTATTCACAATGGGAGAAAACATGCAGCAGCGGTGAACCTTCCAGACAGTCTGGCCAAACGGAGTTACTCCAAGAACCCATCAACCATTCAACCAGCAGGTTAGACAACAAGCCAGAACAACATCTATGCTCTGCACACTTCACTTGCTTCAGTTAATGCTAGAGTTCATGATTCAAGAAAAAAAAAAAGGAAATTGTAAATGAGTATTCCAGTTGAACACTGTGAACACGACCTTCAGAGGAATTGCTGTCCTTCTGAACTCAGCTCCTTTAAATTCACTTTGGGTGGGGAGTCGCCCAGCGTGGCTGTTCTCTGCTGTGTAGTTCAGCATGGCAGCATTTGAACACTTCAATGTTTGAGCTGAGTGCAGTGATGTGCCGTTTAGCTGATGATGCTGCTCAATGTTCAGTACGACTAGAGGAGGGACACTTTCACAATGTCTACACCTTATAAAATCCTGTCTGCTTGATTCTTTCTGCTCTGTCTGCAGGTCAGACTTTGTTCTTGCACACATCTGTAAATGCCATAAAACTGCTCTTTCAATAATCATGTATTTTTCTTTTTTTTAGCATTTCCTGTGTCTTTTAGTGAAAGAAATAGATCCTCTTTGTTGCCATCATTCCACTCTTGTTTTCTTATCAATGTCAGAACATCCCACCTGCTCCAAGTTGTAAATATAACTTCATTTTGGGTCACTCAACACCTTTTACTAATGTACGTCAGATTTAGTGCTTTTCTAATGTGAGCCCCTGAATATGATGGAGGTGAGGCTCAACGGATCTGTCATCTCTCTCTGCTGCTTTGACACTGTGGCTGAGTTTCTGGTCTAAGTTCTGTGATACACTCTGACTGTGAATCTCTGCTAGTCAGTGCATAACAGAACTTTGTCCCGTTCCTGAAGAGTCTTCAGTAGGACAGCCCTATAAATGATTTATTCCTCGACCAGAAACGGATAAAAAAACCCGACTTTGAAGCTCAAGCTGGAATGGATCCGACTGCATTAAGAACTTAAATGTGATGGCTTCACCAGGGAGAGAAGAGATGACAGATGTCTGTCAGTAGCGTTAGCCTGTAGATGAATAACAGACAGGTCAGAGTCAAGTATTAACTTCATCCAGATGGAAAGCAGAGGCAGAACCTGAGACCTGAGAGGAGGCTGATGGCTGTAGACGCTCTGAGAACCAGCTAACTGGCAGCCAGGGAATAAAAATCTGTTTCATCTCTAATGAAAATGAAAAGCGTTACTTGGTTAGGAAAGGTCTAATTCACAACACTGCCAGGTGTGAAATAAACATAGCTGAAGAGCTAACATAATGTAGCATCAGGAAAACTGAGCACCTCTAAGTTAAACCTCTTCTTGTGTGTTGTTGCAGGAACCTTCTCTTTATACAGTGAAAGCTGTTTTTATTCTCGATAATGATGGCAACAGACTTCTGTCCAAGGTAAGGGTTAAAGTATTTCATTAGATTTTATTTTACATAGTAAAAAATATTTCCTTAACATGTAAATATTGTTAGTTTATCCATTCACAACCATTCCACCTCCAAAAGATAAAAAAAACTACTTTGAGCTGGTTGATAAAGAAGCCTGTGTCTGATAATGGGGTGTGAAATGAACACTGAGCTTTTCTGACCTATCAGAGTTTAAACGCTGGAAAAACCCAAAACCTGCAGATGGAAGCAGGACCGGGTGAATGTGTGTCAGTGTTTGAAAAACTGCTGTTGAATAGTTATTGTTTCTCTAATGAAAAGTTGTGACCCAGTGCTTAATTCATTTTTCAGCACTATCAGATTTTTGACAATTTTAGATTAATATGTTTTCATATTTGGTGTTTCCAATATTATTTAATGCACTTTAAATAGTCCTCATGTTCAACCCAAATGTCACTTTCATTACTATATAATATATGTTTATTGTATTATAAATCTGCCATTTCATAAAACGACACAAACATGCTTTTGATTATCATAATTATAGATGAATTGTAAAAATGAAGTAGGAAAAATGTTAAACTTTTAATAGAAATCAGAACTTAGAAGCTAAGTGGTTGATTTAAAAAGAAAGAAAAAAAAGAGAGAGAGAAAGAAACCCTCTTTGAACTGACCCAAGCAAGTGTCTGCTGTTGACACTTGTTTGGGTACAGCCAATAATCGATCAACAACATGGCTGCCATGTTCCTCACCTGCAGTGAAATAAAAAGGACTCCGCTGAGCTCTGATTCATACTGAATAGTTATAACTTTGATGGGGATCTGGCATTGCAAATCACTAATACATTTTATTGTCAAAATAGAGTTATTGAAAAGCTTACAATCAATTATTGACTAATTGATTGATTTGGTGCCAACACCGTTTTATCCTGTAATGTGTGTCTCTCTGTTGAAGTACTACGACCCTGAGCTTTACCCCACCATGAAGGAGCAGAAGAACTTTGAGAACAACGTCTTCAGCAAAACACACAAAGCAGACAGTAAGTTTCTTTATTTTTGCATCTTCTGTTGTAACTTTACGCCTCACACCTTCGTAGCCTTAAGTCCTGCTGTACAGAGGATTCACACACATCTCCAGTGTCAGCTGTCGAGTGTTCTGCTGCTGGTAGCCTGAAGCAGTTTGCTGGTACCTGCCGTGGAGCTGGTATCTGCCAGCTGGACCGTGTTTGTGACTCTGAGCTGTTGAATGACCCTTAGGAAGTGAAGCTGTTTGGCTTTGGGAGTGTTTAAGCAGGTTGAGTAGATGTTCAGAGAAATCAGATCTCCCTCTGCAGTGGGTTTTAGAGAATTCACAGCGTTGTTACCTGATCTCCACTCGTTCCCCTGTCCCCCACCCAGCATGCCACCCTTTGTTCCAAACTCCTCCTCCTGTCCTCCTTTCTGCAGGCCTGTTTTCACCTTTACCTCCTGCTCTCTCCTCCTTTCTGTAGCTCCACCCATCCATTCATTCCTTTTTCTCCTAGTCTCTCTGCTGCTTTCATTTTATTCTCCTATCATGTCTCCTTCCTTGTATCAAAGTTTTGATTTAAAGAATAAGTCCTGAATCACGCCGACTAATCACTTTCTGTGTATTTATAGATGAGATAGCGTTCCTGGAGGGGATGACCATCGTGTATAAGAGCAGTATAGATCTTTTTTTCTACGTGGTGGGAAGTGCTCAGGAAAATGAGGTAGAGTGACTTTAGCTTTTATAGGAATATGCTATATAACTGTCTTATTTAAGTCCTACTTTTTCCTGGGTGGAATGATTGGACAAAATATAACATCAATGATTTCTAATGAGTATAAGTGTCAATATTCTACCTACATGCTCAGATATACAGTATTCAGAAATTCACCAAAATCTTAGGTCATCCTTCCCTAAGCAGTAATATCTACAACATCTTTCATCTTTAAAACATCTGTTAACACCTGGTTAGAGATCTTAAGAAAAGGCAGGTGATATTTTTTCTTTACCAGAATATAAACGATATGTTTGAGATCACTGATTAGATGGACCGATACTCAGAACTACGGGAAAATCCAAAGAACTCTGTGAAGATCTGAGAACTGTAGATGTACACAAGCTTTAAGTCTTGTGAAAATATTTCTTCATTTCTGCAGATTCCAAAATTTTTGCTTCAAACAATCAAACTTAGGTCATTCATTTAGCTATTTGGACGAGTCATCACTTCGCCGAAGTCTGGCAGAAGGACACTGAACTGTCTGAACATTTCTGAGCTTGTAGAGCGGGTATGATTTTAGTCATTACACATTAATATGTACAGTTTACTTCTTCTTTGAAAAAATCATATTTATTGTTTTAATATATCTCTCTAGAAACAACAATTCAAATAAATCACCAAAAGGCAAAAAGAGTGCCATGATGAGCAGAACTGTCAGGAAACCGTCTCATCACAGGATGAGACGATGATTTTGGGGATTTTCTCTTGCTACATTTTAGCCTTTGGGCTTTTGAAAGAAAACAGTTTTGCATGAAAATCAATGACTAGTATTTTATTTAATATTTTCCTTTTCTGTTGGTAGCTGATGCTGATGTCCGTGTTGAACTGTCTGTTTGACTCTGTCAGTCACATCCTCAGGTAATTTTTTTTTATCTTTCTCAAATTCTTTTTAAAAATGAGGACAATTTTAGTATATAAATGATGTCTGCAGGAACAAACCTTTCCTAGCTGTCTCTCTGAAAAGGATACTACCAAAACCAAAGCTGCTCTCAAAGGAAAAAGATTTGTGGATATGTGTAACAGAGCTGGATTCTTGATGCATTAAATATAGGTCATTTCTAATTAGTATACAAGAATATTTGTAAATAAAGAAACCAAGAAAAGCTAGCAGTGAGTGTGGAAAGTGTGCTGAAATGACCCAGCAGAAGAACAGTTGTTATTTGTGGTGGAGTTTATCGATTTCTGCTCTTTTATTGTTCCTCTTTCACTTTTTTGTTATTTCTTGCTCAGTGACCTTGAGTGACTTGAAAGGTGCTTTCAAATAAAATGTATTATTATTTATTTTTTGTTTTATGTATTTACTGCTGGGTCCTATGTGTACTATGCATTAAAACCTGATGAGGCCTGCATGACCTCAAACATGAACAGACATTTGCAGCAACAGCAATGTTAGGATTATTCAATTCAATTGTTCCTGAGGGGCCATTTTAAGGCACACGAGTTGTACAAGTAGACTAAAAGGTGATAGCTCAGACAATAGAATTTATAAAATATAATATAACAGCACTATCCTTGAACAGTATTCATGTCTTGGTCATCTCTTCTGTAGTCTTAGTGTTGACTCCGTCTGTGTTTCGGTGGTCTTCATTACAAACTAGAAAGCATCAAGTACTGTATGTGTCTAACAGTTGCTTCTGTGCTGCAGAAAGAACGTGGAGCGGAGGTGTTTACTGGACAACATGGAGGGAGTCTTCCTCGTCGTGGACGAGATCATTGATGGGGGGTAAGAAAACATTCACTCAATCGTCACTTTAGCTTTTGAGAAAGTCTTAATAGTAGTTAGATGTTGTTTCTCAAGACTTTGTATTCCTAATATTCTGTTGAATAATGAACTGTTCTATTTGGCTCCAACCCTCTCCTGATTGGTTGTTTATCTTCTGTTGCCAGGGTGATTTTGGAGAGTGATTCCCAACAGGTCTTACAGAAGGTCAACTACAGGGTAGGAAGGCTATAAGTCATTGTAATTTACAATCATATTCATTTCAATGTTTTTCACTATTAGGTGATCAAATGGAACAAGAAGCACATTAACTGTCTAAAATCCCAGCAGCTGTTTAGCTTGTTTAAAAGAACTTTTCTATGATTGGCTAAAGTTTGCAACAGTGTTTTCAGTGGCATCTTGCTTCACCTTTGTGTCTCTCCTTCTCCCTGTCTCTCCTGTTGTGATTGGTGTCAGCTTATGTCTGAGCCAGCCTATGGCTTCGTCCTGTTTGATTACATCACCGGTAACCTAGAGGCACAGACAGACAGGAGCCAGCTGCTGTAGACAGTCAGACAGACCCGGGGTGAGAGAGACTGACGGACTGAGAGTGAGAGGAAGACAGTTGGGGGATGGAGGGGCTTTAGCAATAACAAGATTCTGTGAATGCATGTTGAGAGCATGCAGACTGACCCTCTGATTGACCTTGGTCAAAGTTTTTAAGTTTTGTTAATTAATAACTGGCACAGTCAACCATCCATCTAATAATGATGCTTCTTGACTGACTGACTGAATGGGAGAGAGAGTTTTCTTACCCCACAGGCAAACCATTAACATGCTAAAAACAAGACTAAAATGTTACTGGTTTCCAGTATGGGAAACTGCCGTTACTAGTTGTGTTTCCATTAACCATAAAATTGTGCAAATTGAAGTTACAAAAAAATGCATTTATTTTGAAAAGTCTCACATTTTTCTATTAAAAAGTTGTTGCTCTACCATAAGGTGGTTTTTCAGTTGTATCAAAATAGACATATTTTGCCAAACTGCAATGGAAACACTTTATTCACATCACACAAGTCATATGATCAACAGCCAGATGTTGCTACTGGAGAAACGACAAAGAAGACAACAGGAAATGGTGTTTGTATTTTGGACATTGTGCAGCTGGCTCCACCAGAGCTCCGCAGCATCACAGTTCATAAAAAGTTGTGTGTCATTCCAATGTGTTGAATCCTTAACCATTATGTAAAATCATAGACTAAAATTTCCGTAAACGCTGCATACGTAGCCACTCTCAAGCAGGCTTGTTGCTCCGACACCTGAATAAAGCGCAGGCGTCTTCTCTATTTGGCTGATAGGTGATGAGTAACTAGCACAATGCCTCCATTCTAAATATGTCTCATGTAACTGTTGACATCAGCTGCTACCATAATTTTTAATGACTTATCCCGTGAACAAGCTTATTGAGGTTATTTTAATTTAATTTCTTATTTAATGGAAATGCCGCAATTGTGAAATTGTGTTTTTTCAACATTAGCAGAATAGACAAACATTTGCACATATTTGTAATGGAAACGCAGCTACACATGGAATGGTGCCTGTGCTGCTTTGCGTCGGCGCTGTGCCTGAAGAGTTGCTTCTGTACTTTCCTTCATTGACATGTGAATGTTTTCTTTTCCAGGCTGATGACAACCCATTAACTGAACAAAGTGTGGCTCAGGTAACTCACACCGACCGTCAGGCAGCATTACTGCAGCTCCACCTCAGATCAGACAATATAAGAGAGAATATAATATCTGATATTTTTTCACATGGTTATTGTATCACACATGCAGTAGGTGTCAATGTGACTGTGCCCATCCCCAGCAGCCATTAGGTGACATTATGAACAGGTCCACTACTTCTCAGAGACACACACTCATAATAAAAGATCAGTTTAAGCTACAATTTAATGCAACATCTGAAAGCAGTGGACTGCAGACTCTGCCCAGACAGACAGACAGACATTCTAAGTAGCTGTCGTCAGCTTGACTCCCAGTATTATTCTATGCAGAGTAAAGCACCAGAATAGCAAAATGGCTAATATTCTACAAAATAATACATTTTATTTGAAAATCTCTACTAAATATAGGAATGTTTATTAAACTTTTGCTAAAGTCCATAACAAAATAGTAAATATATGGTATGGAGAACAGTACTATAACTTCAATGACCTATAAATAAGTTATGATGTTTTAGCGCTATGGATCTGTTAAATGTTGAAGCACCTCGATCATGTTAAGCATTTCTCTTTTAAAATTCTTATGTAAATATTTGAAGGTCTTTTTGTTTTTCATATCATCTCACTGGAGTCTCCTTCCTTCCCATGAGTACCGCTCACTGACTTTGGTTCAACTCTAAAACAGACCAGAGGTTTGAAGGATTTCTCATCCTGTTTATTTTGAGGAAATTTCAATCACTCATTTGAGGACAGAAAGTCCACTTTGTTTACTGATAGAATAAGGAAACTGAGACGATTCTGTCTCAAAATCGAATCAAAGAAAGTTTCTTTTCTTGATCTGAGTTAAATGTCTTTAGTCAAATAAATTATTACAGAAAAAATACAAGATCCCGCCAATTTGCTGTTCATTTAAAGGAAATGATGTTAAGGAGAAGTATGTCATCATACACTGATGGCAATTCAGTAATGGACTCCAGAAATGTACCAATCATTTTTGAATACCTGAGTGTCACCAAACTATCATAACATCTGCCTCATTTTACACTGTCATGACATAATGACAGCTTTAACAAATATGCAAAAAACAAATTTTTATAAAAGTTACCTATTGCAACCCTAAGAAGATTAATTACTCCCTAATATAATATTTACTGTATTTATGAGCAAGTTCTATATTTAGGTTACCATTAAACTCTTCTTTGACGTTTCAACATGTACACAGACTAACGCCCTCACATCTAGTCAGAGAAATGCTGCCCTTATAAAATATTTTTCTTTGATGCCATCAACAGCATAAAACACAACCATATTCATCAATGTAATCATTGATGTAATCATTTCATTGTGAATGTAATCCATGACCTGTGTGAATGTAAAACACACAGGTCATGGATTACATTCACAATGAAATCTTGTGTCTGCATTTCTTGCTCCAACAGACCGCACATTCCCTTAGCATCATGCTAACTCTTTAACAGCACGAGCAGGCTCCACTGTGAATGCATGTTGTAGAAAAATATTTTCTGTTTTTGCTTAATTACTGCAGCTCTCAAAAAACTAATATTCTCTCCTGATTTCTTATGTTTAAAACCACTTTAGCATGACGTTTGTTTTTACTTGTGATGATCTGTATATTTCTACAATATGTGTACTTGCTTTCTAAGTTTCTGTTTCCTGCTTTAACCTTAACAGCACCTAACAGAGAAGCTGGCATTGACCACTAACGTAAGTGTGATGTCTTTACACCAGCCCAGTGTTTCCTGTCACTGTTGTGTTTCAGTCAGAGCTCCAGGCTTGGGCGCTCTTTACCAACCCTTTAAATATTTCAATAAGCTTAATATTTGCCATCTTTCTCTTTGGATTTTCAAGTGGTTTCAAACTCCAAGCTTCATACAATACAGTGGCTCTAAAAAGCCTACACCTTGTTAAAATGCCTCTCTGTGATTTAATAACACACGCACAGACACAATAAGCCCTTGCAGAACCTAATGTTGTGTTATTTCTGTGCAGTTTAGTAGAAAAGTAAATCAGTCTGTTAGAGGAACAAAAAATGGGAATACTCTTCATATTAAAACTTTGTTGAAGCACCTTGGGAATTTAATTTCAGCATCCAGTCTTCTATGGCTTGACAATACTGATATTTGGAACTTTGGCAAATATTTCAACTCTGTCTAAGTGACCCAAAAGGAGAAGAATATAGAATTCTGTTGAATTCTGTTGAAGTATGCAGCATGGCAGATTAGATGTGGAAAGTATAGAATTAATTTGTAAAGGGGGTTATTTTATAGCACATGCCCTGATATTTTAATGAGGATAAACACTTCTGACAGCCACTGTAGTGGACAAAATTGAAATTAATCATAAAATATTTGTAGTTTTCATGTAAAGGCAAATAAGTCTTTGGTATCTCATTGATTATTCTTTGTCATGGTAACAAGTAAACTTTAATATCATTGTAGTCCTGCGTCTTTTACTAACAGCAGCAACGGTTAAGTTGTTAAATTACTGTAGTGGCCCAGAGTTAGAGGGCCATGGGGACTCTGAGGACCCTGGGGGCCATGGCAAATATTCTACAAAATAATACATTTTGTAGTGTCCCCATGGGGACCTAGAGGGCCATGGGGACTCTGAGGACCCTGGTGGCTATGAAGGCCATGGGACCTGAACCAGGAGCCAACAGGCACACAGTCCTGACCTCTTAATCTATGCATAAACACACAGGTCTGACTATGTTTCACTGCTCGTTTCCTTTTAGTGTTAACACTTTGCGCCCCCTGCTGGCAAAGCAGAGCACAACATTTCCACTAATGATTGTCTATGCAAAGATTGTTTAAATATTTACTGCAGTTTAAATGGAAGAATGAGTATTGCAGTTATTTAGTCAGCAGCCCATGCCAAAGTGTGATTGGATGTTTGGTGTTTTGGATCTTCCTCAGAATGCCTCTGCTCAACTGAAGATGGGAAAAAGTGTTAAGCAGAAATACCAGAAATGATTGTACTCTAAATTCAATACGTCTTGGTGTTTGTTTTGATATGAAGGCATGACACCACAGAAGTCCCAAACAATTTGCCTGACCTCTTATGGTGGGATTGTGGTACTGCATCACTGAGTCTCATTTTAATCATCTCCCTTTCTGTTCTTCTTTTTAGGTTTTGCAGTCAGCTAAGGAGCAGATAAAATGGTCCATACTAAAATGACCTGAGAAGAAAAAAAGACAAAGAAAAAGACAAAATGACTGATGGGTCAAAAAAAAAAAAAGTAAATATTTTCTGTCTCTAAGCTATTTTTGTAGGTCCATTTGGACAGGCCATCAGCTGGCCTTTCAGGAGCCAGGAAAGCATTTCTTCTGGTCTGTCTGTATGATGGCAGTTTGTTACTTTTTGTGTGAAGTGTATTTAATGCTTTACTTTATTGTATTCTGTTTACAAGTGATATTAGTAATGTAGACATGCACATGGTTTGTAGCAAGCCAAACGGTGCTGTCTGTTATAAAGGGACAAGCAGGAAGAGAACCAGCGCCTGGCAGTTCAGCATAAGGATTCCAAACAGTAAAGACAAAATATTAATTAGAATTTTCAGTTACAAACTAAAGAATATTACGTATGCAGTGAGGTTTTTTGTTTTGTTTGTTTTACCCACTGTCACATAAACATGTCCGCCGTAAATCGTTTTAGAGTCAGTATATTTAAGCAGAAATACTGGGGATTAATAAACACAATGGCAACACACACATTCTGAATTGTCCTTCAAAGTTGTTTTGTTTGAACATATTTAAAACTAAAACACTGAACTGTCCCAGATGAGTTTGGACTGTAGTGAACATTGCTACTGTAGCCTCTTTTCAACAGGAGCGACTTTTCATAAAAACACAGTTTATGAAGGATTCTCTACTATAACATTTAATAACACTAAGTCTGCTGACAGGCTGTTTAGGAGTTGACAGAGATGCACTGAATAAAAGATGCAAAACTGAAATGTCTCTTTCTTTTGATTGGTGTTTAAATAGATTTTTGATGTCAAGAAGTAAATGAAGAAGGTAAACCTAAAATGTGTACAAAGTGTTACAAAGAATGTCTGTTTTACTTTTAGAGAGAGAAGTCAAAATGTTCATAGATACTACATGTTTCCATAGCTGGAAGTGGAAAAATGCCACACTTGTTTTGGGGAGTGTGGAGGTTCCTCCATCTTTCCCTCAGTGTTAGTATTTATTTAAATGTTTTCACACAATTTATTTATAATTCTTTTTCCTTTGGTGGTGGTTTTTGCATTAGGTTGTTTACTAATTTGGGTGCACACATTTAGTAAACACCTTATGTTTATTTAAACACCTTATGTGTATTTAAATACCTTATGTTTATTTAGACCATTAACTATTTTGTTTTGCTGAGTTTGAAGGACTGGCTGGGAGAAGGTGATTGGTTGTTTGAAGGACTGGCTGGGAGAAGCAAACCAGGAAGTGGAACAAACCATCAGGCTGCTGGAAGCAGGGGACTTGATGTTGAAGAT
>CAEGAG010268696.1:0-19458 GCA_903067065.1 Brachyrhaphis terrabensis | reverse complement strand
ACGCTTCAGTTTTTGTTAAATATCTAATGTTTTCATATCTTGTCATACGGCACTACACTATCTGATGATTTTCGTCAGCAGAGATCCTTTCTCTTTCCCATGTTGCTTGAAACCTGTGGCCTGCTTAATAATGTGGAACATCCTTCTTAAGTAGATTTCCTTTAATTGAGCTCACCAGACAAACTAATCAACCTCTGAAATTATTTATAGTGATTCAAAGAGCCCTGGCACACAATACCATCTATAAATTTAATAGCACAACACAAAATTTTATCTTTATGACACTTAAATCCAATTTGCATAATAATTTGGAACATGGTGTATAGACAGTTTTGATTTGGCAGGGGTTTATTTCTGTATTTTCTAAACATAAAAAAAACATGTTATCTTACATCATACAAATGACTCATGAGTTTCAAATTGTCCAGTTAAAGTCTTGTGAAGTTTTCTTGTTAATTTTGGTTATTTCCAGGTGTGAACTTTAATGTGCGTTAAGTGATTTGTGTAAATACTCCACCATTAAAAATATAAACAGATATTAGTTAAGTAGATTGAACTTGGAAGGTATTCCAATCAAATTCTATTCAGGGCCCCAAATCATCTGAGACCGACTCTTAAAATGACAATAAAAACTTTTATGTCAGGTTTAAGATGATTTTTAAAAAATACAAACCTGTTCACCTGCACATTATCAATCGCTTTGTTATAAAGCCATATATGCCGAAACACTGACGTGCTTCCGAGAGAGAGCTAAGTGTCATAGTGGAGGAAGATTATCCAACATTTGCTCATGTAACACTTTTAGCACCTTTAAATGTTTAAATGTCACAGCCACAGCAAATTATACCTGCCTCACATGCTGCCTGCAATGTGGCATTCAGGAGAACACCTGGGCTGAATGCGTTCTGAAACAAAACCAGTGGGATTTGCTAATTGCTGTGGTGCTAACCAACGTTACTAACGTTAGCATTGCGAGGAGAGACGACTCACATCTTTCAGACGTCTAAAAGAGCCTGTTTACGAGGAAACGTTACGCAGTCCTGTGTGTGTCGCTTTTAAAACTGCCAGACTTCCTAATAAATAGTTTATATCTACATTTCATATGTGCAGCATATGAAATTAGTCAAAGAGAGTAGTGGATTTTGAAACGATTGGTGTGGCTTTCTTAAAGAAAACATTGCTGTACGTCATGGGTGGCCTAAATCAAGCCCTATGGCCTGTAGCCTAATGATCTGACGCTAAAGGGCTTTTAGGTATTTATAGTTAGATCTTGTGAGACATAGATCCACAGCTCGGCTTTCATGCAGAAGCTGCTTGGAGATGTCCGCATTTCCAAATCAGAACTCCTACTTCGGTGAACGTTGTTGTATTTGCGGCTGGAAACTTGGAAAATCTGACTTCTGAGTTCAAACAGAATGCAGCACAATGGTGCATTAGAGTTTTCTTAAAAGTCAGATCGCGAGTCTGGGAATTATGCCGCATCCCAGATGACTGCCTGAAAACTCCATACATTTTACAGTAATGTGTTTTTAATGAGATACAAACAGTCAGGAGGTGCTAATAAATAGTTACCTACCGCTTTAGCAGCATGTTAAATACTGTGCAGCCATTCTGGATATTGAACTTGGGCCTGTCTGGAGAGCCAGTCTTTCCAAGTCAGAACTCTGACTCCAGGGAGCATGGCTGTTGCATTTTCATCTGGAAACACATAAAAATATATATATCTAGCTTTCAAGTACAAGCAGCCCTCAGCATGAGGATGCTATTTGTCTCTGATATTTAAAATTTAAAACCAGGAATCGCACTACACCCGAGTTGAACGTCCTGATACAAGCCAGGAAACCAGGGGGGTTAGCTATTTCCCTCCATGTGTGTGTAAACACACAAGATAGAGAAGATACAGTACTGTTTGTCTGCAACGAGATGCAGAAGTTATAAAAACTCTATAGTTATATCTACAACTTCAATAGTGTGTTTTGTGTTCAGCAGCCAGGATGGATATTGGACTTTTCATAAAGGAACTCCAGCATGTCGGGGTTGGACTTCCAAGTAAGAATTAAGAAAAACCCAACTTGGAAGTATTTCCATCACTGAGCACTGTTTAGCCACTGCCAAAGTTAGCTGGCTTGACCTTAAACCTGGTGCTTATTGCAGCCTTTTCAAATGACTCTTAACACAAAGCTGCGCGTGAGTTCTTCAGTCCTTGTTCTCTTTTCTGAAAATGTAAAAAACAAACAAAACAAAAAACTCTCTCAAGTAGCTGACTTGCTGGGGGAGACTTGGAAGACTTCTGAACAAACTTTAGTTAGCTTCAGAGAAACTCTGCTCCGTTTCATTTCCTTCAGTCTTCAGCTCGTGTCGAAGCGTTTCATCGCAGCTGAGCAGAGTCGCAAACACTAGCTTAAAGCTAACCGCGGCCACCGGCCCATTTATCACCGTGGGCTTTTCCCGCCTCTGTTTGTGCACCGTGTCACAATCAATCATGTTTAATTCAATAGGCCTCCTTTTTGCTAAATCAAAATCTGGAGTTTTGGACAAGAGTTCGTGTGTTTACTCGCTTGCCTGCGAGTATTTGCATTTGAACTATTTAGCAGCAGTAAAAACCTGAGACAGGCTCCACACCTGTCTGTCTGTCTGTCTGTCTGTCTGTCAGGGGAGCAACCAGCACTGGCCTGCCAGGGGCTCACATTCCCCTCCCCAATATATAATCTGTTGTTACACTGTCACCACAAAGGAGAGCCGCCAGCCCCACGGAGACGCCACCGAAATTCATTAATCTAATTAAATATGTCGTATTGCCCAAATGAGACGGCGGGTTGCAGCTCCGCTGCAGGATAAGTGCAAAGTAAGGCTGGGTCCCACAAGAGCGGCATAAAGCCGACTGGCGCTAACGCGACTGCGCTTCATTACACTCTTAATTACCTATTGTTTCTAACTAGTTGGTGGCGTTTTAATGAGAATCTACAGGCAGTTAAATGTAATCTAAATTTTCTAATCTACTGGTCCATTACCAGGGAGTCAAAATGTTATTGGTTTTGTGAGTAATCAGACTTTTAAATGGTGCTGATATCACTCCCCGAGGGCAAAGAGTGGGTTTCGACTGTGTAATTGAATTCTGTTTTTTTCTCTCCTCCTCTTCTATTCCAGAAGCTGAGAGGAAGATTTTTTTTTTCTTCCTGTGGTGGATGCCCCCGCTCGGGTCAAGGAGCGTGTCTTTCGGTTCCGGTTGGATCACAAGTTTTTCTTTTTTTATTCCCTGTGTGGGGGTCACCATGGCGACCCCTCAGAGATGTTTTTTTGTTTGTGTGTGTGTGTCTGTGTGTGGGTGCACGTTCCTGCTCCCCCCGTCAGCGGCATTTCTCTGCTGTGCTGTCACCTGCAGCCAGATAAGCCAAAGGATTTATCACCCACTGAATTGCCTTTGAGTGGTGGATAAAATGGCTCCAATACATTCTGGTATGAAAACGCTGCGAGGTTAATGAGAGCCAAATTCACAGAGGGCTAAATCTATTAGGTTTTCATGGACGGAATCAATCAACATGCACCGCACCGGCTGATTTGTCATATTGAGGCATTGCCCGTTTGAATTCCAAAACACAATCCTCCTCGCAGAATGATTCACTTTGATTTTGATTGCCTCTTCATCAAGAAGATGACAGCTATGAACTAATTTTCTTTTCTATCATGTTACACACTTATTAGCTCCGGCTGTCCTTGGCAGATGACTGATTTTCTCCTTTTGTGGCGCTACAGCTGGATTTTTCTCAGGTCTGCTCAGACAAATTGCAAAGCTCAATGTGTTCGGTTTGAGTCAGACTGTTTGTTTTTTCTTTCTGTTTTCACTTCGCTTAGGTCGGACCCTGCCAGACTGTCCCAGGAAGGCCACTTTTGAAATTTGGTGATCTATTTTGGGCTGGGATTATGTACAGTAATTAACATTCACTGTAAATGTGCTAGAATTAGCCAATTGGTTATTTTTCATCTGTTTTTCCTGGACAATTGGAAACTTTGTCTCACTAATGAGCTTAACTACTCAAATTCCCTCTATAAATACAATCAATACAAAACAATAAATAGCTACAATACCATGATTATAATCTCAATATAAAATTACCCACGTTTTAAATGTAAAGTAGTATATTAAAATATGATACGATACATTACAAAAGGAATTTTGTACACTGCTAAACATCAGTCTTTACAATAACTTCAATTTTATTCAGGTATATTACAGTAGACCACAGCCTATTAGACATAATGCTACTTGACATCGTATTGGTTGCCAATTGAGGAGCTGCATTCATTTTCCTTCTTACTGATTGGCTATAATGAATTGACAACTTTCTACGTCACTTTGTACGAATAAACTTAAAAATGGTTTCTCGCTATCTTAGTAATGTTTACGCCTTATACGCAAAATTATCATGGTAACTGGTAGGAATTTCACCAAATTATTCCAGCAGGTTTTTTTCTCTATTTTTTTTTTTTTGTTAAATTTGAAAACTTCTACCCAGAAATACAATGAAATTTTACAAGTTCGTTTCTGTTGGTCTTATCAGTTTGTTTACCTTGTCCCAATAAGGTCTTAATGTTAGACAAATACAACTTCAAATGACCATTAAATAGTCCATAGTCTATTAAAAGCCCAAAAGTCAAAGTGTGTCTATGATGTCAGACCAGCTAGAACACAGCATAGATAATCATTTTCTGTACGTTATTGTTCTCTGATGAACTTGGCCCTCTTCTAAAGAGTAGTTTCAAATCACTAAAAATGCTGGGAATCAGAACCACAAGGATCAACAGACAAACAGTTCAGCTTAGAAATAAAATGGTAAAGAAAAGGATGTCAATTATCAACCGCATAACATTTTATTTCTTCTTCATGTGTGAAGAAATAAAGATAACCCATTAAACTTTCAGTTCTTTCAACAACCAAAAAAGTAACATTGATGTTTTGTCATCTTTATATTACAGGTATAAATAAAGTAATCTTATTCTACTTATTAATTAAAATGTGTTTTCTGACTGAAACAAGTTAAGAACGCCCCACCTAGGTAATACATAGTCTTACATCCTCTTGTTGAAATAACTAGTGAGAAACGTCTTGTATATTGAATTGAGGTCTAAGAAAATGGATGGACAGGTAAATTACTGCTTTTGTATTATTGATTTCTGCCAGGTTTATGTTCTTTAAAATATGCTGGTCAGAACATTAGTCTGAATACTGTAACTTAGTTTGTTGAGTTTAAGAAGAAACTAGAAGGTACCTTTTTTTTTTTTTTTTTTACTAAACAACAACCTGGTCAGATAAACGTCTTTCAAAAGATAAAATAAGAAATGGTTAAATTGTGAAATAATAGTGATCACACCAGCCAGTTGTTTAATGACTTTAATTCACAGCAGAGAACGAGGGACAGTGAGTTAGTGCTGTGTTAAACGTCCACACTTTGACCTAAATATTGGTTGCTAAGTTTTTCTATATCGGTAATATATATAATGTACTGTTATATTATAATGTCAAATATGGCTGGTTGGTTTAGGAATTCAGCATATGGATCAGATTATTGTTAACCAAACTGTTGGTAGCGTTAGTATTATACATTAGTCACTTTAGCCCCTTTTCTGGGGTTAAAAGCTAACGCTAATGCTCAGTCAGGCTACATCAGCCCAGGCCTGCATGAATCCATACATCTTATATATTAGAGCATGGGCTCTAGTGAGGCTTATTTGTCAGATTAAAATAATCTTTTCAAAAAAACAACCTTTATGCCAGTCTAAAAACATACAATTTATGGATTAATTGGTCTGATGTAATATCCTAATGTTAAATCTCATACTTTCATTGGCTAGAAGCTGAAAATGATCATCATAAACTGAAATAGAGGCTTGGGTGTTTCAGTGGTGGATCAAATTACTAAAATACACAAACTTTTCAATATTTATGCTTTTATATTTCACCCATATTGTGTTGTTGTGTCAAATAGAAGACAAAGCATAATCTACCAAAACTTTGTGTCAGCTGTTTCTTCTCTGGACTTTTGTTTTGAAGAATCAGAGCATGTTGGATCATGGTCACACAAGAACCAAATCCAGTCTGGAACAAGTAAAGTCCTAGCAATCAGGTCTTAGTCATATACCTTAGAATGATATCAAACGGGATAAAAGTTAGTTATTTCCTAACCTAAATAAATACGTCACTGATACTTAGCATATAATCCATACTTAATTGGTGTGTTTTTAATAGATACTTCATTGACACGCCTCATTATCAATGTAGATTGTCTGGACGGAGGGCGCCTGTTGGTGTTTGGAGGTGGAGACCGTCATCTGCTGAAATCCTGTCCAATCCGACCCGGCTCCAAACCTGGTCCTTATAAAACCGTCCACAGCCCTCTGCAGCCCCTCCATCTGAATGATATTTCTTCTACCTCGACTCTGTGTTTCATTGTTGTGTTTGCCTAATTTTAAGATGTGACAAGTGAACGCATTTCTGAGATTTGCTTGGACACAGAAAATCTTGCATTGGGGTGTTTCAGTAGATAAAAAGGTGAGCAGTGAGGACTGTTTTTAACCGTAAGCGGCGACGGTAGCACTGTTTACAGAGAAAATGGAGAACGGTAAAGGAGCTCGTGATTTTTCTTACAAACTAAAGACCAACATCAGAGTCGATTTAGAAATGTTCTCACTTGGGCAGCGCCTGAAAAGAGCCAACCTTGATCCTTTCATTCCTTTACGTAGGAGAGCCAACGCTGTCTAGACAGGAGAGCTTACCGTGTGAATTTGTTTGTCTGAACACCGGGAACAGAGCAAATACTGTCATTTATATATCTATTTCATGCACAGTTTAAAATGTACTTATCACGTGTTGACATAAACAAAACTTTGAACGAAAAAGAGAACTTTGAAGGAAAAAAATATTACATATCCTACCCTTATTCTCTAAAGTCAGTTCACTGTAATATAAACATCTAAAAATGAATCAACCATCCATGTAGATCCATCTTTAAACACAAAACAGACAAGTTGTATAAAAATGCATTGTCTTAGTAGAACTCCACTGAATCAGTTTCCTTAATTGTATCTTGATATAATGTTATTTTTATTAGTTTTAAAACGGATTTGAAAAATAAAAAATCTGTAAATAAATATGTAGCATCCACTGTTTTCTCAGACTGTGTACTCAAACTCTTCTACAGCCTATGAACACTTTGGTACTATAAAGGTTTGTGGACTAAAGACCTGAAAATAAGTGCTTTTTTTTATTTTTATTTTTATCTTTTCTTATCATACTGTTTGGACAGCAGCCCGTTGTGATGTTTAGTATTTCACGGTGACTCGCGGAGTTCATTATCCTTTCCTATTGTGAAGCTCGACTCGTTTCCCAGCAGCTTGTCTCTCGGTTCTCAGATCCTCCTTTCACCTGCATTCACTGGCCGCTGAGACGCAGAGAGCCGCCGGCCCCCTTTTTATCCCCCCTCTGCGCGTGTGCTCTCGGAAAGAAAGCGTCTAATCACAGCAGAGTAAATAAACCCCACAGAAAGATGCATTCGTCACGGGGAGTCTCGCGTGAAGTGATGGACGACTTTCCGGCGGCGCTGTGAGCGATGTACGCGTGTCCATGGTCCATGTCGGGGTGCCGCAAAGTGACCTGGGACAGGCGGCGACAGAACAAGGCCCCTGCTCTCCCCCCTACCCTCCCTGCTGGCTAATGAGCAGCATTATTCAAATAGAGCCTTTGTTGTCGACGCACCGCGCTGTAACAGGCAGCCTTGCGTGATTTTTGACGCTCTGCTCTATCAGTTTGTCACCTGAGACAGCACAAAAACCGAGGCGCCTTGAAACTGTCGGCGACTTCCTCCTCCTCGCTCCTGAACTGTGGGATCTTCCCGACTGATTCAAAGCGACCAGAGGATGGATATGAACCCAAAAGCACAATGAGCAACCCGTGCTGCTGCTTCTTCTTCTTCTGTTTTTTTGGGGCTTTTTGCCAAGCACATGGCTCAAAGCTAGGAGTCAAAACAGTGGGTGGGCAAAAGGCCCGAATGAGACACCACATACAAAAAAAAAGAGTCAACAAATAGTTTATATATCACGTAAAGAAATCATACACCAAAAAAACAAAGGAAGGGGAGATGCTTTATGGGCTGCACCGGCTGACAGGAGGAGAATAAAGGAAAATGAAAAAAGAAAGATGGGAGTAGAAAGAGAAAAACGTGCCCTTCTACAAAGAGAGGGACGGGGTGTGGATGGAGGGGGGAGGAATAAAAGAAGGCAGAGCGTTTCTAGAGGAAGCTCCTCCGACAGAGCCCATCTCCAGCTGTCACAAATCATTTCTGCTCGGGAAGTGAGGGGAGGCGAAATGTCAAAATATTTGAATAAATTGCGCAGAAGCCTGTTGAGAGTGGGGCGCTGCGGTGAGAGGGGGTATTGTTGGTGCCGATGGGGTGGAGAGGGTTGGTTGGGTGGGTGGGGGGAGAGGGAGCACCAGACCAGAGGGGTTGGGGTTGCATGTGAAACATCCCTCACCGGCCTCCAGACACACAGAGGAAAAATCAAACGTTGGCCCACTGCAGTGATTTTGGAGCAGTTTCTTCCCATCATGACGGTTTTACTGACAGCTGTTATAAGCTATCTTTGTATTTACTCTTCCTACAGACTGTATATAGGATTAGAGCTCATTCTTGGGGGGCTTTTAAATCTGTTTTTTAAATGTTATTTTATGTCTTATGTGAAGTATACTACACGACCTTAAGATGTGTTGTATACTTATTTCATATAGTTTAAATGTGAAATAAATAAATAATTTTTATTAGAATTTGGACCTATGAGTCAACTCACCCTCCAGCCTCAGTTTAACTTTCTTTACAATAAAAAATTAAGTAGAGGTAAATCATAACTAGTTCAGTTCCCCAGTTATCTTGAATAAGAGGTGTCTTAAAGCGATGGCATTATGTATTTTCCAGCCACAGTGTCAATTTATAGCACAATCAACCAGCAATTGATATGAAAATGCCATATCAAATCAGACATCAGGTGATTTTTTTTAAAACTAACAACAGTATTTTAAAGTTTATTCTGGGAGCCAATGAAAGGACTTCAGAACAGGGGTGATGTGCTCTATCTTGGTTTGAGGAAGCGTTCTGTTTGAATTTCTCCAGGTCTTGTTGGGACATTGCTCCTTTATTCAGAAGAAGACCGACTTTGTAGCTGTCTTTATGCGGCTCTGAAGGTTCAGGTCTAAGTCCATCTCTAGATTTCAGATTTCGGGCCTGACTTCTAGCTGTAATAACTGAAGCTGTGCGTCGACTCTAGAGGCTATAACTTCAGTTTTGTTTCGGCACACCCACACATCGATCTGTTCTAAGCATTTCTTCAGTGCTGGGATGAGCTCACAGTCACCTGGTCACATTGTAGGATTCAATTGATGATCTGATCAACATTTAAATGTAACAAAGAAGCAAACGCAGAAGAGAAATTTGAGCAGGTGATTGATTTTCTTTTTTTTTATATTGGTACTGTACTATAAGTGCAGATGGCCTCCCAAACCCACGTCGAGACATTTGTTGCTGATTTCTTTTTTCTTTCTTGCGTTGCTTTTACTCCTACAGGTCTGAACTGTAGCCAGCACTATTGTGCTGTTAGTTTTGTTCAATTTCCTGCTGGCCTTTTGATGAATATTTATCATACAAACCATGGTGGTGGGGGGAGGGGGCAATTCAGGACAGGTTACCACGATAAGGGGTCTGATGGTGCTTTATTGTTTAATGTCTCTGAATGCATGTTCTCTATCAGGCCGAGTGCATCTCCTCTCTTTGTTCAGATCGTCCCCCGGGGTGCATCAGGAGTCGCGGGGTCAGTGTATCCTCTGTTTGCCGCTGAGCTCACCAACACCGTATTTAATTAGGCCTCTAATCAGCCACTAAACACACAATAAAAGGAGACAATGTGTATCTGTTTACTTTCCTCTCAGCACTCCGACACACGCGGTCTTCATATTTGCATGTATAGCTGGTTCAAAAAGAGAAGGGGGGGAAAAAAAAAAATCATTTATCAGAGAGAAAGATCAAGGTCATGGCTCCTCTTCACACTCGATTCCCTGAAACCAATTAAACTGTCGGTCGGTGAAGTTCAGTTGGAGGACACGGGAGAGAAACAATGGCAGATGACAGCTCCTCGCCGCTATCTCGGCTGGGTTTTTCTCGCAGCGGTAATTATATTTGCAAATTCTGTCGCCGAGACTTAAAAAGTCGGAGAACTTTCGCAGTCAGCCGGAAACAGCCCAAACGTGCCGGTGACTGAAACGATCAGTGTTCATGAGAGCTAAGAGCCGTGGAGGTGAGAGAAAGACCCGAATTAAATCATCCCCACCGAAAATCAGACCTGGGGTTAATATCCTTAGTTCACTCAAGTATCGGTGTGCACTTTTCGTGGCGGCTGTGTGTTGTGGATTTTGTCAGGACGCACAAGACACACACTTTGGTGGTTACATGATTAGACATCAACAAAAAAAAAGGAAAAAATATCAGCTAATGAAAAACAACATAGGAAAAGGAACATAGGGAAAAAAGAGCTTTTTTTATGTCAATAATCTGCAAAAAAAATACAAAAACAAACAAACATAAGAAAACACTACCACTTGCTATTTCCTCACAAATTAATCCAGAAGTTGGTGCTTTATGACTCAAGCGAGTTAGGCATACTCCACTTCTTACGACTCATTATTTCAAATGAATTAATTTGTGTCGAACTGTGTAGAAAGTGTTGTGAAGAGGAAACGTCTGTAGAAAGGAACAGGCTTGAAAGTCTGCTGAATATTTGGCTCCTGACTCGGCGGTAAGAACAAACATGTTTCTGTTCCCTCAAACAACACTCAAAATCGCCAAACAGTCAAATACAACAAAGATGCCACTGTAAGAGTAAAAATGTGACGAATCAAACTGTTAAACTATTACCGATGTGAAGTTATTGAGAGAGGGAGGCTTGTTCAGGTGAGGAGCTATTTCATACTCCACAGGTCACTCTCTAATGTATTTGGAATGAATTTGTACACTGCTGAACTTACTGTACTAGTTTGCATCTGGTAGATAAAAAATAAAAATCACACTAAGAGGAAAAAATAAAATAATCAGAACTGTATGGCATTGGAAAAATGTAATATCATATTCTTCTTCTACAGCAGCTTAATAAAGTATTTATATTTTCACGTTTTGCCACATTTTAACCACAAACCTCCATGTGGTTACAATGTGGTTTTATGTGATAAACCAACACAAAGTCTTGCGTAAACTGATAGTAAGATTTTGCGATCAGTTTCCCACCGCATGTGACATGTTGCAGGTAGACCTAAAAGTCAACCTTTGCTCCCATCTGGCCAGAACATCTTGTTCCAGATATTCTCTGTGTCCCTCATATGGCTTGTGGCAAAATAAACTTCTCACAGTTTTCATTCAACGATGACAGCCTTCTGCCATCTCTTCCATAATGGACAGACTTTCTGACTGTATGATTGATATTTGTCCTATCAATCCTTCCACCTGAGCTCTGGCTTCCTGTGGTTGATCCAGAACTACGTTGGCCGTTAGCTGCAGGTCGGATGTGACGTTTGTAAAGTTACAAGAGAAAAAATAGGGTTCAATTTATCACAATACCATTCATTGATTTATAATTGTCTCAATTTCAACCTAAATATTTAGCTAAATATTTAGCTAGCTATTTTCACTAGCTAGACTATTTAGCTACCTAGCTAAATATTTAACTTCAGACTAAATATTTAGTTTGGAGTTACTTGGTTGGTTAACTAAATACATTTGTGGCTAAATAAATCTTTAGCTTCAAATATTTAGCTTGCTAACTAAATATTTAGTCTGAAGCTAAATATTTAGCTAGCTATTTTCACTAGCTAGACTATTTAGCTATCTAGCTAAATATTTAGCTAGCTATTTTCACTAGCTAGACTATTTAGCTATCTAGCTAAATATTTAGCTTCAGACTAAATATTTAGTTAGCAAGCTAAATATTTGAAGCTAAAGATTTATTTAGCTACAAAGGTATTTAGTTAACCAACCAAGTAACTCCAAACTAAATATTTAGTTTGTGAGCTAGATATTTAGTGTAAATAACCATATGTGTTTTTATTACAGCAACTTTGAATGTGTTTTATTTTGCCAGTCATTTTGATGTTTGTGTGGTGAAGCCCTTGACTTCTGGTTTGAGCTGTATACTTTTATTTTTGAACTTTTGAACACTTTTTGTCTAGTGCAGTTAGTTTGTTTTCTCTCAAATAGAGCAGTTAGTAACTTACACCAGTTACACCAGTTCGTACACCAGTTAGTAAAGCAGTTGCAGCAGTTAATACGACATTGCTTTTCCACAGAGCAACAAGAAGCTGGCTGCCCCTCTGAAGAGTCAAAAGGTGTGTTGAATGTTAAAATTTTTTTACGTTTTCAGACTTTTTTTTATTTTTTGAAAACTCTGCAGTCTTTTCCTTCCACTTCACAGTTTTACCCTGTTATGTGTTGGTCTGTTATATGAGATATCAAATTTTTTATATATATTTTCCCGTGCTTAACACTTAGCAAACCTAGTGTATTCTTGTTTTTTGCTCACTTTTCACACAATAGCCCAACTTTTGGAGAAACTGCTTTTACAAACACGCCCTTCCTGAGGTCTGCGTAGGACAGTCTTACAGAAAAGCAAAGCCGGAGAAAGCCTTGTAATACTTTCAGGTGTAAAAAAGGGCACATCACAAATTGCTCTTTCATTTCCGAGTATCGAAGTAAAGCAGAACACCGGCAACAAAGCAGGGCTGCGGCTTTCTCCATCTAAATGAGAATAACCAAGCGCGGTGCTTCACATGTGCAACAACCAGCTTTCATGTGTCCAAGCAAAAGAAAAAAAGAAAAAGGAAAGAAAGGGTGGTGTGGGTGGGGGTTTGAGGGGGAGGTACAGCAGACTTATTATTTTCCTGCCTTTTACCAGCTGGAGCATAAAAAGAACCTACAGAGGGTGTGTTGGTGCATGGGTGTGCATTTATGTGTGTGTACATGTATCTCTTCAGGCACTCGTGTGTGCGTCCATCTCCCATTTGCATTTGAGTGAGCCTGGCCGTGTGCATATGTATGGGTGGCACAGTGGACCAGAACAGAGCTCTGACAGTAGCAGAGCTGCTGCTCGCTGATGCCTGCCTGGAGGAGCTGACAGCAGCCTGGTCTGTCAATCAGGGTGCAGGCCCAGAAGCTCACTGCTCACATTATTCTATCTTGTTAACTCTAAATCTGTCTGGATGCTGTTTATGTGCCTTTTTGTGTATGCGTGTGTGGGGGTGTGTGTGTGTGTGTGTGTGGTGGCGTTGCTTTTTTTTCCCCCTCTCTGATGTGCTTCAGTGTTTTGGTCCTAGCTGCATGGACAGGTTCAGATGAGGATTAAACGAGGCAGATGTGAAATCTGGACTAGGGTGTGGTAAGAAAGCCAGGCCACTATGGGAGAGTTTGGTGACTTTATGGAAATGTGAAAAACCAGCAGGAGATGCAGTTAACTGATGTTAAAGTTAAGCCATTAAGGAGGACTTAGTAAAAAGGTTGCAGCTAAATTATTGTTGTTGAATTGTTTCGTATGACCAAAACAGATTTATTTATTTCCCAGTCAATAGCTATTTCTGGCTAACTTGCACTTTCTGGTTTACTCCTATTACATTTTAATTCCCAATAAATATAACACATATAATTTAATAAACGTACAACTATACATGCGAATTTTCTCTTTTAAAATATGTAGTATTTTTTTTCTTGCAGCATACGAACTACTATCCCCATAATCCTTTGCGATAAAAGCTCGCCGTCCGGATGTTGACAACTCGTGTCACCTTCATGCGGGCACGGAACTCCTAATTTTATGTACATGCGCCTAATTAGTTCTTCTTTAAAACAAGTCAGATATGTAGCGTTTGATGATACCGGTTCAAATTATAATCTCTAGCTTTTTCCTTTTGGCTTATGTTTTCTTTAAGCAAAAGTAATTCATTGCAGCGGTGGAGATGTTACAAGGAGGAGAACGAAGCATTTCTACTGAAATTGTCACGAATAACTATATTTAATTATATAAACTTAAACAAAAGTTAATCTGTGATTTGTTTATGGTTACATTAAAAAAAATACGACATTTTCTAGTTGGATTTAGTGCACTCTTCGTGACTTAATGCGTTGTCCTGCTGGTCCCTGAAGGCAACTCGAGATAAGCGACAGGAATGTATTTAGCGGACTGAAATATCCAGCTACAGCTGATGGAAAGAAGAAGATACATCCCCATGAATGGATATATCGACCTTCGTTTGCCGTAAATTGACTTCATGCTCATTTGTTTTTGCGTGTTTTGCTGTTCAAGCTGCCCAAGCGGAAGCAAAGCGGTTCATGTTTGACAGCTCAGCTTGTCTGAATGTTAGCTAACCTCAGCTATTTAACATTAGCCAGGAAAACTGCTGTTTGTTTCATGTCACCAAACCAATTCACGTTTTAGTGCCACTTCACTGAAGTTTTACAGAAAACCGGCAGCTGGAAATATACTACTTATAGAGTGGGATTTTCCATTTTTTTTAAAACAGACGAGTTATTGGGCCAGTTCCTTGTTTTATGTTTAGATATATTCTTACCTTTTAACAACTTTAATAACATCACTGATATCTAATACAAACCCTTCCCCCATAGCTTTTTTCTGTTTATTTTATCTTGGATTCTAAAACATATCAGAGTTTGTGTAAGGTCAAAAGTTAAACTTTAACTACAGCTGACAGTCGCTCAGATATTCTCTCTAATAGTGGTGCTGCTGATTGACCTACATAGAAGTCAGACAACCTGGCTGCTTATTGTGTCTGTCAACAAACCTCCAACATGGTGGACACTAATGACAGACCGACCTGGCTGCTCTTTAAGCAAGGACAACTTTGTATTTATGACTGATTTATAATAAAGTCTATATATTGCAGTTGAGTGTCTTGCAAAAGTATTTACACCACCTAAACTTTTCCTCATTTGGTCCCAAAGTTTTAGATTTTTGACTTTAAATGGGACTCATTTAATGACTTCTTCAGATTCTCCTGGGCTGTGCAGCTCCTCCAAAGCTTCTATGGGCCTTTGGGCTATTCTCCTTGCATAGCCTGTTAGTTTAGGTAGATAAATGTTTTTTTATTATTACTTTTTTTTAAGGTTTGGACTTGTGCTATACTTGTTCTAGTTTTGAATGCTGTTTTCTTCCGCTCCACTCAGTTCCTCAGCCAGTAGCAATTAGCAAACACCTGGTGGATCTGAGCATCTACAAGCTACTCTCAGTGAAAAAGTTAAGCGTTAATATACGAGCGATGTTTTGATGACTTCCTGAAGGTGGAGTTTCTGAAAGAGCAGGTGTTTTTATAGAGACAGAGGCCCAATTTCAAGGGGTTAAATTATGATATCAAATTTCTTTTACGTCATATGTAATATATGTAGCATTTTTATAACAACAATAACTTCTTCATTGTAACATAGTTACTTGATTATGCTATAAAATGCCATTTTGTGCATTGGTAACATTTGAACATTTCTGAAAATGGTCCATAATTAGCCAAAAGGCTATCTTTCATCTGCTGTCCTTGGACGATCAGTAATATGTCTCGCTAAAAACAAGGTTCTACAAAAGTAGGTTAGAATAACTTAGCTACACAAATTTAGTTAAGAAATACAATCAGTACAAACAGTAAATGCAAAACAGAATAAAACTACAACACAATCATAAAAGTTATAAGAAATCGCTGAAACCAATTTTTCATCCTGACGACAAAAACACAAATGGGTCACGTGGTCGCGTTAGAAGAAAGTACTTATCATTCAAAATGTTGGCAAATTTGATGTGTTATGAACTAATTCTTTATTTACTTTTTAAATGGCTTAATCAGATCACTGGATTTTATTTCAGTGTGTCGAACTAAAAGGGGGTTGAATACAAATAAACCCCCACAGATTTTCCAGTTTCAAGTTTTCATGACTTTCCCTGTAAAAGGCACTGAAGCATGGAGCTGTAACCTGATACATGGGGAAAAAGTTGAGTGTAAATACTTTTACAAGGCACTCTGTGTATTTAGTGTGATTGACAGCTGTTGTACTCTGTGCTGTGTCAGACTTAATGTTTTGCTCGTCCCACTCATGGATGTGTTTGTCTCTGCCTAACCCCACAGGTCATGCATGCAGCCGGGTCTCTAGCTTGCGTTTTGTCCGTCCCCAGCCCTCGACACAATGCGCTACCCGTAGCCGGAGGCTCTTCCTCCGTCTAGCCTCCGTCTTTCCCCACTCCGCCCCCGCCGCTCCCAGAGTTCCCTATGTTAACCCTCTTGAGCATGTTTTACTATATATGTCTGCGGCGGCGCTCCAGGAGCGGGACCCGAGGCGAGGCACTGACCAGCCGGCGTGCCGTGGAGTCGGGCCAGCGGGCGGTGCTGCCGGTCAGCGTGGAGGCGGAGCAGTACGCCAAGGAGGTTCTGGACTTCAGCTCCCACTATGGCAGTGAGAACAGCATGTCCTACACCATGTGGAACCTGGCCGGGATCCCCAACGTTTACCCCAGCTCGGGGGACTTCACGCAGACGGCCGTGTTCAGAGCTTACGGGAAGTGGTGGGAACAGTCCGCCAGCGCTCCCTTAGCGTTCCGCCGGACCCCCGACGGATTCCACAGTCAGGATTACATCGAGCTGGGCTTTGAGGAGCCCGTCTACCCCACGGCAGTGGAGGTGTTTGAGACTTATTATCCTGGAGCCATCGTCCAAATCCTGGCCTGCTCCCACAACCCGTTCTCCCAAAACCCGCCTACTGATGTCAGGTAACAGACCCCCCAGTGATGACATCCTGAAGCAACTTCCATCAGCAATAACTAGAACAGGGTTCCTGCACTACCACGGCGTGCTTTGGCCATTGTGGATAGGGGGGAAAAAAGGAGGAATACATCTCAGCCAAAAAGCTTCAAAATTTTCTAGAAAAAAAAAAAAAAAAAGGAATTTTCTGAGTTTGAAAAGTGAGACATTTTCTAGAAAAAAATGACATTTTGAGATTAATTTCAGAAATATTCAAGAAAAAACATGGAAATTTCAGAGTTTTTTGAACATTTTCAACTTTTGAAAAGTTGCAAAAGTTGAACTTTTTTGACATTTGAAACAAAAAATAAATTCCTTGTTTTTTATAGAACATTTCTCAGATTATAGTAGCAATTTCTGAGTCAGAAATGTTCTAGAAAAATGAAGAAAGTGTAAAAGTTTGAAAAGGGGAACATTTTCTAGGAAAACAAACCTCAGAAACTTTGAGATTAATCCCAGAAATTTTCTAGAAAAAATATATACATTTCTGTGGTTCAAAAGTCAAAAATACTTGAAAAACTCAGAATTACCATGTTTTTATCTAGAAAGTTTCTGAGATTAATCTCAAACTTTTGAGTTTTTCTAGCAAATGTTCAACTTTTCAAACTTTGAAAATTCCTTGTTTTTTTTCTAGAAAAGAAATGATCTCTTCCTTTTTTATTTCCTATCGTTGCCCTAATATGCTGTCATACGACACGGTCATGAAAAGCATTGGACAGGTTTTTATTATTGCTTTGTAAGAATGTAAAAATGATGCTAAGCTAAGAAAAAAATAAGTTGCCAGACTTTATTTCTTATTTTATTAACCAACAGGACTGTCACAATAACACATTTTGCTGGACGATAAATTGCCCCTGTAAACATTGCAATAAATTATACTATTGTTGTGTTGAGATCATTTTCAAGTAATATACATAGTAATCCAAGTTTTCTCTCTCAAAGAGAAATAAACTTAAGTTTGCAAAGAACAATTAACACTTGAACTTGAAAAACTTTTAATATGCAAAATAAAACATGACAACAAAAATCAATAAACAAAATGAAAAAAAACACAAACGAAACCATAATTGTGATGCATTATGATTTCTCTGTAAACAAAATTGGCCTTTAAAAACAGATTAATGATTAGAATGGAAATTATTGAGCTCATATTAATTTATCTTTCAATGAATTGATTAATTTGTGTTTAATAATATATTCAGTAAGCAAAAGCAGCAAAACAACTTCTCATGCTAACATCCTTTAGCACACAATCATTAACCCTAATCAGCCTGTAAAACTTTGTGCGATGCTAAGCGTGCTGTCTGTTGTCCAGGTGGGAGGTGTTGTGGTCAGGAGAGCCCACCAAAGTGCTGACCCCCCAGGCTCGACAGTTCTCCCCAAAAATCAAGCACATCAACTTCCCAACCAATCTGCTCCGCCTGGAGGTCAACAGCTCCCTGCTGGACTACTACACCGAGCTGGACGCCGTTATCCTCCGGGGAGTGAAGGAGAGGCCCATGCTCGCACTTTATAAAATGCCTCTTATCGACATTAGTGACTTGAGCGACAGCGAGGACGAGATGTCTGACGTCGGCGGTCCTTTCAAGCAAGGAGGAGACGGCAAGCAGCAGAGGACGGCCAACGGCTACTTTGACAAACTGCCGTATGAGGTGACAGCAGAACAAACACACTGCAGGGCGCAGAGCAAAACATGAACGTCGAAGGAACCTTGATGTTCAAGGGGCAGTATTATGTGAAATCGACTTTTTTTGAGCTTTACATCATATTACAATGTTGTTCAAAAACAAACCAAGGAGGATGAAGCTCCTCCTCTGAGCTGCAGTTTCCAAGCCGAGCTTCAGCATTCCAGCTCCTTCAGACTAGCCAGCAGCAATTAGCAAACACCTGATGTTACTGCACATTTGCTGAGCTCATTATAGGAGCCACTCCTCAGGCAACGCTGATAAAATTTTGCTAAAGGGTTAATAGAGGAGCCATGTTGTGATGACTTCCTGAAGATGGAGTTTCAGAAAGAGCAGAAGATTTAAAGAGACAGAGGCATGATGTCAAGGCGTTGATTCACAAAGACAAATTTCTTTTAAGTCATGCTTCATATTTATAACATTTTTATAGCAACTGAAGGTAACATAGTTACTTGATTGTGCTATAAATTTGCGCTATGCGCCTGGAAAACACATAATGCTGTCCCTTTAATGTTCTTTGATAAAGTCACTTAGAAACTTCAACTAAAGTGTTTGATTTTCACATGAACAGAGAAATGCAACTTTTCCAAGCGTTCTTTTTGCTGGAGTCGCTATTTTAGAGTCTCTGTTTGCAATAACGCGAACACTGATCAGTTGATTTGTTTATTTGTTACAAATCATGCCTTAATAACATCATTTACCAACATGTCTTTGTAACTTCATACAGCCTTAGTGGAAAACAATCACCAGGAAAACACGTCGCCTGTTACGAAACACTATGGTGGCAGAATTATGGTGTGGGGATTCATGTATCACGTTCTACTCTGTACGGTGGCCGACAGGTGCAAATGCGCAGCAAAAGAGAAAACATGCAAACAAAAAAAAGACACGCGCACAAATTAA
>CAEGAG010268603.1:0-23657 GCA_903067065.1 Brachyrhaphis terrabensis | reverse complement strand
CCCCGGGGAAGACCCAGGACACGCTGGAGGGACTATGTCTCCCGGCTGGCCTGGGAACGCCTTGGGATTCCCCCGGAAGAGCTGGAACAAGTGGCTGGGGAGATGGAAGTCTGGGCCTCCCTTCTGAAGCTGCTACCCCCGCGACCCGACCCCAGATAAGCGGAAGAAAATGGATGGCTGGATGGTTATTCTTTGTTCTGAATCCTAAACTTGAAATAAAAACGAAGTGGTGATTGGTTCATTGTACTTTTTCACAAAGAAAATAAACTGTTGTAGCTGCAGAGGAAGCTGTTGAATAAAAACCCAGACATATTTACCCGTAGACGTGGTTCCCCCAGGCCTCCCAGACCCGGATGGCCGTGATTCTTCCCTCTCCAGTTATGCTGTACGAGGAGCCGCTTCCTGATCCCACAGACGGTGAGAACGAATAGTGGGAATCTGCGAACAGAAATAACCATGAGAACATTTCAGAAAAACTATTTAGGTTTATTCTTAGAAGTTAAAAAAAATCCTGTAGCAGTTTGATTTCCTACCCTCTGCCCACACACAGGCTGCCAGCAAAGCAAAGACGGCAACGGAGCGCATTCTGCAAAACAAACAAAAGTTCAACTTCCTTCACCTCGTTCATGAAATATAAAGTTGGAAATAATCTTACCTGTCAGATTCAAAGGTAAACCTGCAGATTAAATATCAAACACTTTAACCTCCTTAGCAAATATCATAAACACTCTATATGCAACAAATCTATCCAATTAAACATACTTACAGTAATAAAAAGTTTTTTTAGCACCTGTGTGCAGCTGTTTCCTCAGCGACTATCTTCAATCTGACATGGCTGGCAGCTTTTTATACGTCCCTCAGCACATCGCTGAGTAATTTCACTGTAGCTTTAAACTGGTTCCTGTCTGTCATTGGCTGCTGGCTGACAGGTGAATGTTGTGTTCATTCCATGTCGTACCTGGGATCAAAATTAGTGGCTCACTGCCCATCTGATGAATGAAAGGAATGAAGAGCTGCGCTCCTATCAGACATTTTTCATGTGAAAATATCCAGGAAGACAAAAAATAAGTCACTGGTTTATTTCCTTGAAGCTCAGAAGAAAGCTTATTTTTATGATTTTAAAACGAATTCATTATTTTTTTTATGTTTGGTAAACTTAGAAACCAAACTGGGGGACCATAAACAGGAAAATTTCTTAAGACCAATTTTTTGGGGGTCTGCAAAGTTACAGTGAAATGTAACGTAAAATGTGGTTTAGGAAGTTTTTTAACCACATTCAAGCTGAAGAGCCAAAAATGACTAGTAATGCACATCAAATATGTTTTATTCTCAGTAAAGAAAATGTTGAGAAGTGAAACTAAAATTCAAATGTTGCTTCTATATGAGTTTTGTTCAGTTTCACTGATCTAATCTCTGCTTCACCTTTACAAAAAATTAAAGTTCCAAATAAAAAAGCTTTAATGAGGAACTGCTCTTTATAAAATTCCTCATAAACATTGATTTATTGCAATGGCTCCCAATACAAGTTATTGTCCATTTAAATGATAGCTTGTTAAGTTGTTTTATTTTAAGCCTTTTTTAGTTTTCTCATGTCCTGAGTGACAGAGAACCATCAGGTAGCTAGAAATTAATATCTGGGAGGATTATAACTTAAACGTAACATTTAAAGCACTGCGGTTTATATAGAAAAATATTCAGATTTTATTTTGTGGTTTTAAAGGCTCTACATTGAAACAGTGAGTGACTATTGTTCTAACAATGGTAGGGGGGACCTAAAAGTTTATTCTTATTTTTTTCTGAGATAAATGGCAGATTTATTTGTTTGCTTTTGTTTTTTTTTTTGTCTTTTCATACTGATATTATTTAAATGCAAACGTTTCAATGATTTTTTGGGGGGGACAATTCTAGACTTTTCGAAGATTGGGGGGTCCGGACCCCCCCCCAACCCCCCAGGATTTACGCCCATGTTAGAAACTTAGATTCATAGTTTTTACATGAATGTTGCTAAAAATGATAAATAATCAATTAAGGCTTTTAAAAGCAGATATAATAACAAATAGAAGATTTTCAATTTGATCATAGAATAATTCAACTTAATGATGCTAAAAGTATCAGCAATGTTTTGTTTACATCTAATCTTGTAATTATGTTGGAAACAGTTTTTATAACATAAATTAACGTAAATATTAACATCCCGTAGAAGAACATGTGTCCATTCTCTTAATGCAAAAAATTTTCTTTATTTTAATGCGCAAAATAAAGAAAATCTTGTTCCTGTAGTAGATATTTGTTAAAAAATAATAAGTTATATTTTTTTCAAAAAGTAATTTTAACATTTGCGGCTCTAAATGACTTTTATTTTGCTAAGCTGAGGGGAAAATTGTCTCTATGGGTTATAAATGTTGCAAATATCTGTAGTGTATTTTAGTGTTTTAGATTTAATGCAGACTCCTGGCCTTTTTATTATAAACTGTTTTTTATAGTTTGTTGTGCATCTGCAGATTTGTTCCTATTAAAAGTGAATTTATTTGTTTGTTTTCTCAGCTGTTCATGTTTTGTTTATTCCACGTTCAGTAGCTTTTGTTCTTCTTGTCGCAGAGTTTGGGTCCAGCATCACAGAAGAGGAATCATTTGTTTGTTTGTTTTAATTTTTTGACATGTGATAAGAAGGAAGTGGACACACTTTCCTGGTGTTTATTTTTAACCTGCTTTGACATGAGGACTGACTGGTAATCCCACTTTTTAATCTCTTACCTTATCTGCACCTACTGCTTCTGGATTTAAAAAAAAAAAACTAATTACAGGACAAACAAATGCCTTTTATTTCCTTCGAATGATGGCCTTACAATGTCATAATTAGACAATAAACACTGTGCAAAACTGAAGCTGGAATTTTAATTTCTGCTTTTTAAATTGCCTTTAATCCTTCATAATGGAGCTAATGAAGATATTTTATTAGAGTCTTATATGAATAAATGTTTCCATTTCTGTTTTTAGCTAACTGGAGTTGAGCTAGCATATGCTAATCTTTCTCTCTGCTTTCCTCTTCCATTTTTGGGAAACGTTTTTCTTCTTTAGCCACAATATGTTGTTAAAGCCACAAAAAACGTCAAAAATACCCTGCAAAGTGTAATATTGTCTCCATGTTTGTTAGTTCATCTGTGTATATGAAGAAGGAAGCAGGCACAAATATGAAGCGATTAATTTTATTAATTTATTTTTGCTTTAATGAAAGAACAACACAAGGATGTTTAACTTTCAAAAAGAAAGAAACAGACAATATAACATACTCCCTTTACCAAATTATACATATGTTTAATAGAAGCATTTATCTTTATATTTAGGAGGGAAAAAAAGAAATAAAATAGGGTGTTTTATGGAATATCTTCATGTATATTTAGTTTGATACTTATGTTTTTTTTAAATCACAACTGCTTTAAAATGTTGAAAAGAAATCTATAAAAGAGAAACTTTTGTAAATAAACAGTACTAACCATTCTACTTTACCAGATCTGAATTTAAAAGTCAATCAAAGTGTTGATTTAAAATTAAATGATACACAATCAGCTGTAAAGTTGCGGAAAGTGTCTATCATTTAAGTGAAATTAGCAGCATTGCATCACTTTTTCTTCATCGCTGCTCGTTAATCATCAGTGAAGTCAGAGTCCGGGACGGCCCAGTGGGCCTGGAGGGCAGTGGGCGGCCCATTGACCCAGCCGCTCAGGTAGCGCAGCTCGGCGTCTTGGTGGGTCGGATACATGTTGAAGGAATAGCCTGCCGGCTGGCCGACCTGCAGGGAGCGGCCTTTGTTGGTGACAAAGATGAGCGACTGGATGTAGTGCGCGTGTTTCCCCGAGATCTGGATGATTCTTTCATCGTCGTTCAGCTGCAACTCGTTGGCTTCGCCGGAAACGTAGCCGACAACCGGAGTCCAGCCGGAAAAATCATACCGGAACTGAAAGCTGAGAGAGACAGGAGGAGCTTATTACATTTCTGAAGACAATAACCTAAATATATGGTGTAGTTCTTAAATTTAAACTTTCACAGTAAGTTCCTTAAAGCTGCAGTATGTAACTTTTATATAAAAAAACAATTTTTTACATGTTAGCTGTGACAGTTTGGCATGAGACAGAAAATCTATGAAAAAAATCAAGCTCTTCTGCCTTCTCCCAGTGCCAACTAGAAACAACCAATCAGAGCAAGAAGGCAGGTGCTAGTGCTGTCAATCACCCTCGTGTGTGCTGTTCTCCTCCCTTGATCTCTGCTACGCTACAGTGTCTTACAGAAAGCAGAGCCTGTCGCGAATGTTAAGGCTAGTTAGCACAGCCACCCATGACATTTAGCAGCAGGTACATGAGTATAATTGACAGCGCTAAGACCCTCCTACTGGGTTTGATTGGTTGTTTTTGGTCAGGAGCAGTGAATGTATTCAGATGCTAATAGCAGCTCAGAGATGAGGTGGAGCAAATCCATCTTTTCACAGATTATCTGTCTTATTTTAATCTGTCTGAAAATGGCGATAATTTTATCAAATATGTAAAAAACACTTATTTTTTTAAATAAAAGTTACATATTGCATCTTTAAGACATTATGATGCAGGGAGAGAAACTTTTTTAGCTTTGTTTTTTTTTTTTTTATAAATCATTGTTTTAAATCTGCAGTTTGTCATTTTGATTTAAAAATTTTTTTTTTTTTTTTTTTACCTATTTGTTAAAATTGTTGTGACAATTTAATAAGAGATGGATAATCTGTGAAAACATTGATCTCCTCCACCTCTTCCCTGAGCTGTTATGTAGCTATTATTACACTGTCCAGATTAAAAACAACCAATCACAGCCAGGAGGAGGGTCTTAGCGCTGTCAATCAAACTTGTGTTCACGCTGCTCAATTTGTTCAAAGCAGAGAAACAATTCAGCGTTCCAGAAACAGACTCCTGCCATCACCGATGGCCATGCTAGTTACCCTTAGCATTCATCACAGGCTTTGCTAATAAACCGAAACTGTAGTGAAGCAGAGAGCAAAGGTTAGGGTGAGAGCAGCATATACACAAGCATGATTGACATCGCTAAGACCCTCCTCCTGGTTCTGGTTGTTTTGGACTGAGCTGTGTATTTCTGGGAGAAGGTTGAGGAGCTTTTATTTTTTCACAGATTATTTGTCCATAAACAAAAACAAAACAAAAACTGTTTCATTGTTTAGCCAGTTAAATCTCCAGGTTATCTAGAAAATTAAGAGTAAAATGATTTTTTTTTTTTTTTTATGGTTCTTAACAAGAAATCAAATTCAAGTCAAAGCGCTAGAAAGTGAATAATTGACACAAAAATCCCAAATCATGGTGATCGATTTCTAATTTTGAACAATCACCCGTAGATATAGTTGCTGGAGAGTTCCCAAACTCTCACGGCGATGATTCTGCCGTCTCCCACCACGCTGTACGAGGAACCGCCTCCCCCTCCCACCGACGACGAGAACGAATAATGAGAGTCTGCAGGGAAAACAGGAAAAATATCAGCAAAAGCATAAACATCACAAGAAAACTGAGTGAATTAAATTTCACTCAGTTAGTAGGAGCTGTTCCATAAACACATTTCTAAACTGTTGAGTTGAATGTTATCTGTTCACTTACCGTCAGCCAGGGCGCAGGCCGTCAGGAGAGCAGAGACAGCAAGGAAAAGCATTCTGTGAAGTAAATTAATCCTGATTCAGCAGGGATTTATTCAGTTTATATAAATATTGAAATTACAGAGAAAACAGAAACATTTCTTACGTTTCTGATCAAACGTTTGCAAGAGGAGCAAAGAAAACCTGAGGAGGAAATATTTGTACGCGTTACCACTGCTGATTGTTTACCGCATAAATCCAGCCATTAACTAACTATAATAATAAACACAATTTTAACAAACGAGACACTCACAGTGTTTTGTTGTAAATGTTTCAAGCTTTCAGAATCCGTGTCCGGTTCTTCCTTTCTTCTCCTCTCACATGCTAAGCAGCGCTAACAATGACTTCAAGCACATTTTCTCTGATTACTTTCCGGGTTCTCATTGGCAGATGGGAACTGCTTCAATCTGATGTCTTTTTGAAAAGACACGCCTTTCAACACAAAGCATTGTTGTAAATAAATTGAAAGTATGCATGTACGCTGGCAGTGTTACAAAAAACAAAGTAGTGCTTCCAGATTAGATCTGTGGGATTAGGAGAGTTAGTCTAATGTTTGCAGTGTCAATTTGAGCTTTTTCTTCTTCGTGGCGTGAGATGCAGCTGGAAATCTGACTTTCTTCTCATTTGTGCAGTTATCAGCCACCACATCTTTGAATAATCTCACTTAACCTTCCAGGAATTGCATTAAAACATATCAAGTTTTCAGGAAACGGTCATAGAATTAAAACTCATTTTTAGTTCTACATGTCCATTGCATCTAGAACTGGATTAAATGTTCTAGATTAAATGATTTTCTTACTTTTTGCAAAGTAAGAAAATCTGTACTTAGCCGATTATTTCTGTCATAGCAAAATAATTAGCACCTCAATCTTTAAACAAAATTTGTTGCAAGTCGACCAACATGTTTTTTTGGGGTTTTTTTGGTAACTCTTGCATGAACAGAGGAACCAGAAGAAACTAAAGGGTCGAAGGTCACAACTGAAGGTCATTCCGTCATCCTGGAAGGAGTCGTTTAATATCCTTCAAAAGCATATTCTAGTGCAAATATCTTATTGCACTTGAAATGAGACAAAACTATCTTACAAGTAACATGTGAGCAAGAAATAGGAGCTTATTTTAAGTCAATAATTCTTTAATACTGATGGAAAGGTACTTGCTCCACTGGCAAATAATTTCATTTATAACATGGGAAAATATCTTACTAAAATTGGGCTTTGGTTGTTTTGACGTCTGTGTAAAGGATCAATACAAATAAAATCGATTGATTTATAAGTATTAGTGTGTTTGTTCTGTGATGGACTGGATCTGTCCATGTTTCTCAGAGAATAACTAAAAATCCACCAATATTTTCTTCCTTGGTAAAAAATCAAATACATTGATCATTTACAATCCAACAGCTGGATGAGATCTGGAGTATTTATTCATTTTTAGTGTAAGAATAATAATAAAGATTTACTGTAAACACAAGCTAGAGCTAAATTGGGCAGTTTTTAAATGTAGGAAGTCATGTTTGTTTGTGTGTGTAGAAAAAAAGAAAAGCCAGTCACTTATATATTCTGATTAGTTTTTATTAAAGTTTTCATTGACAAATAAAATCATGATTTAACTTTGGAACCAAAGTTAGACAGAAATATAGGATTCACAGACATAGCAACAAAAAAAAAGAAACACATTAATATTTTTTATGAATAATAAAATCATTTACTTTGAACCTGCAGAGCAAAATACAAAATTAAAATTTCCAGTGAAAATAAATATGAATTGTCTTCTCATTAAAGCAGATTTTAATTTAAATTTGAATATATGAAGAAAAATGTTGCAAATTAAAGTAAAAATCATTTAGACAATGTGGAGAGAATATCAGTTTGAACGTGGCAGTGATGTTTTTCACCGTTACTTAATTACTCTCTTTGCTGTCGGTATCGAAGACGGCCCAGTGGGCCTGGAAGGCAGTGGGCGGCCCACTGACCCGGCCGCTGAGGAAGCGCAGCTCGGCGTCTGGGTGGGTCGGATACATGTTGAAGGCGGTGCCAGAGGGCTGGCCGACCTGCAGGGAGCGACCTTTGTCTGTGACGAAGACCAGCGACTGGATGTACTGAGCGTACTTCCCAGACACCTGGACGATTCTTTCACCGTCGTACAGCTTCAGTTCGTTGGGTTCACCAGACACGTAGCCGACGACCGGAGTCCAAACGACTCCGTAGCAGACCTGGAAACTGAACGAAACAGGAAGAGAGGGGTCATAGGTTAATCTGGGAGGATTTAGGAAGAATATTAAGATGGTACCTTCAAGTTACATTAGAAATATTTTTGGACTGGAATTCATTTAGTCACAGAAAGACAGTAAGATAAAGAAATTGTTGTCTATGTTTATGTTCACACTGCAGGCTTTAGTGCTCAATTCAAATATATGCGACTTGTATGTGATCTCCTGTGTGAACTGCAAATGGCCTGAAAGTGCCCTGCATGCGCAGTAGTTGTTGTTTTTCGTCCTGCTTGCGCGTTTCAGGGCGCAGAATAGTGACATTTGTCGAGTATCAGTGACGTTCAGGTCGGATTAACACGACCTGGACGTACATGCTGAGATTAGATTTGTATCTGGGTCGCATTCAAAAAATCTGATCTGTTTTATTGAAACTATCATGAAAAGACCAGATACAGGTCGCATTAAGGCAAAAATAAACCGGATTTAGGTCAGAATCAGGCTGCAATGTGAACGTAGTCTTTTTAGTGTCTGAACATATTTACCCGTAGATGTAGTTGCCGTAGACCTCCCAGACTCTAATGGCGGTGATTCTGCCGTCCCCCACGATGCTGTATGGAGAACCGCCACCTTGTCCCACAGACTTAGAGAAGGAGTAATGGGAGTCTGCAAAGGCAAAAATAATACAAAGGGATTAAAATCAGGTCTCAGGATGACGTGGTGAATATCTGGGCCACTTTCATCACCATTGGGTCCAGTCTTGAGTTTTCACAAGTTATTGGTAAAACTTTCTTCTTGATCGTTTCTTCCGTCTTTTCTGCTTTGTCTATAATCCTAATATCCAGGATCTGGAGCATGATATTGGCTTTCTTAGGCTTGTTTGGTCCGCTTTAATAGTTTATTTTCGTAAAAAGAGAAGGAGTGAATGTTTAACTAACTCTAATACAGAAAAAAGTTCTGAGTAAATACAATGCTAGAGGGAGAAATGGCTCGCTGCCTTTTGCTAAAGACAAAAAGAGAAATCCTACAAAAATCTGATGCTACACAATTTTTGTTTACATTGAGTGAAGTTGTGCTCAATCTTCCCCTGAGGTTTTTGTATCATTTCCTTCAGTGGTTCTTGGTGCAGCTTTTTAAAGGGCTTTTGTTCATTTGTCACAATGAAGTGTGAAAGCGAACCACACCAGCTGAAAATGCAACAAATGTTGTAATTTTGGTCCCACCTGAACCCAGTCTACCGGACTGTCAGGTTCAGTTGACATTGAGTGGTTACTCTTAACAACTCAATGTTTTTGGCTGTTAGTGTCTCTTCAGCTGATCCGTCTCTAGTCACTGGCAGGACGTTTGGATGTCAGCCATTTCCTGAATACTAGGCCGAATCTTATCTTGTCAGGTTTTCACTCAGAGTGTTCAAAAAATAAAAACAGTGCTGGTGCTGTTGGACCTCAGTGCAGCATTCAACACTGCAGACCACGACATTTGGGTCTGGTCCAGACCTTGTCTGGTTTATCTTGCCTAAAAAGCAGGGGCTTCTCTGTGTCAATAAATGACTATTCATCAGAGATGAGAAAAATCACATGCGGAGTACCTCAGGGTTCCATCTTAGACCCCATCTTGTTTAAAATCTAAATGCTCTCAGATTAAAACAAGCAACAAGATTAATTTTCATAACTCTAGATGATACACGGCTCTTGGTTACAATCAGGTGACTCTGAACCCATTAGAAACAAATCAACACATAGATGTGCAGTAACGTTTTGTTGCACTTTATTATAAGGGTTTAATTTAGATCAAGGATGTTTCTTTTTGCATTATGTATGGTGGATCTGATTGGCTAAAATATGTGATGATTTATGTGTTTTTTAATTCCAATTCTAAGCAATACACTGCAAAAATACACAATCTTAACAAATATTTTTTTATTATATATAGTTTCTATTAATACTTGAATTAAAGTGAAATTAACTGAAAAGTAACATATAAGCAATATATAGAGGCTTGTTTTTAGTAAATAATTTCTTAATATTGATGAAAAAATACTAGTTAAATTGGCAGATTGTTTCACTTTTATCATGGGGAAATTGTCTTGTTATAACTAAATTTATCTGCCAATTGAACTAGTGCTTTTTCTTCAATATTAAGGAATTATTGACTACAACAAGTAGCCTATCTATATGTTGCTGATAAGTTACTTGTAAGTTAGTTTTATTTTATTTCAAGTACCTGGTAAGATTTGCTGTTTTTGCAGTGCATGTTTGACTTCTCAGGGTTTTGTACAGACTCAACACTGACTCATGTCTACATGAGACCTATTTGTTTTTTAAATGTTGAAACAAAGTGAAATCCAGCATATATTAGTTATTTAGTTACTCACTTACCATCAGCCAAGGCACAAGCCGTCAGCAGAGCAAAGATAGCAACGTAATACATTCTGTAAAACAAATTGATAATGACTCAGACCTTTATGTGCAGAAGGACTTCATTCAGTTCATATCATTAATAAGCTGACATTAAAAAACGTTTTTACTTACATGTCTAGTAAAGCTTTTGCAGGATTAGCAATGCAAACCTGTAGGAAAGTTAGGAAATAATACAATTATCTGTTAACGTAGCAAGAGCGTCTAATTAACAACTAATGATTTTCTGAGTAATACAAATTTTTAAAGCAGATACTTACAATTTTCTTCCGATATGTGTCCAGCTATTCCTCTGTCAGCTACTCATCTGACTCGTTCAGCACAGAGGACTTTTATCCGAGTGTGGCACACCTTCAGGTATATTTCTACGGACTTCCCACTGATTACCTTCCTGGTTCTCTCCACCAGTGAATCCAGTTCAGTCTGATGTGTTGCAGGAAATTAACACCTTTCATTAAAACCATTGTTAACAAACAATGTAGTACACTAACTTTAGTCCTGTTGCTAAAGTTAGCAACAGGACTAAAAACAAATGTTTATAGTGTTAATTTGTTTTTCCTTTGGTTTTGCTGTGAGCAGGAAATACAACTTCTTCTTATCATGCACTGTCTCTAGAAATATATTATGTACATTTAAGAACTGGATCCGCAAATGTTACCAGGAAAATGCCCTCTTTATAAAACATAAGTCAGGTTAAGAATTTTTGCTTGAGTTCGGGGTGAAAAATTCTTTCCTGAACATGAAAATGGAGTTAAAAATAAAACAACCTGTACAGAACCTGTCGTCTGAGGTCTGCCGTCAGTGTCAATGATGAAATTCAGCCCAGAAACTTTCAAGACATAAATACTCAATGACTGTCATGATGTGTGTTTTGATGGTGGGACCAAATGCAGAGACATCAAGAAAAAGAAGAATATTTAGTGAAAAAATTAAGGACACCATTAAAAAAAGGAACACAGGGAGCCAAAGCAGAACAAAAACCATAAATGAAAGGAAAAATCCAGCAGGGAAGAAACAGGTAAAATAATAGGAGGAATCAGAAAGTGTGAGCAGGAGAAGGGTTTAAATCCTGAAGGTGAATGCTGGAACAAAACACCTGGGCTAATTAGCTAACTTTGCTGCAACAAGGCAACAGTACCACCAACTGAACCGATGTTCTTCTTTATTATGTCAGAGAAATTACAGCAGAAATCAAAATGTGTTGCTAAACTCCTAAAATCTTTGTAAAAAAAATATGTTTGGGTTTTCTCTCAGCTCAATTTCTGGACAGCAGAGACGACATTTCACAGCATCATGGGCTGGATGACATCATCAGTTACTGGCTTGCTTCAAATGTCCACCACTGCTACTGAACCGACACAACAACTCAGTTTTTGCAGCAATGACCAAATACTAATATTACTTAATCTCATGCTGCATTATGCAAACTCTCTGTCTGCGCTGATGAAGATTCACTCAAATCTACAAGCAGGACGCTTTAAGCAGAAAGTGAAATTAGATGAACTTTCAATTTAATCTGGGTAAAACTTATCTGATCATCAGATAAGAACAAAATATTTTAATTATTTGGTTTGCAGCAAAATGGCATTTTTATAAGTGCAGTGTATGACAGAAAACAATGTGACGGTAGGTTTTAGAAAACATAAGCTAGACTTAAGTTGTGATCAGTGGTTTTGTTTATGTGGGTAAAACATATACCAGAATTTATTTGTGAAATGATTAACATAATGGTGAGTTTTCCTTTGCAACATTCATGTTTAATAAAGTTTTCAAATGAATAAGATGCAAAAGCAGGTGAAATTACTTCTGATGAAGAAATAAGTTTCCATTATTTTGTCCTTCAATTGCAAATTATCTACAAAAAAGACAAAGTCACCCCTCAATTTACAGAACAGTAATCACAATCACTTGTTCGGTTGGCAGATTTTTTCTCCTATATCAAGACATTTTTCCCAATTTATGTATAAATTAATCCATTAATTTCAATTAGATGCTCAGCAGGTCTTAGTCACAGTTTGCTAATGTGCTGAACAAATTGGTCTCCAATTAAAAATATATGATAAACTGCAAAAATTAAACCATAAACTCATTAACTGTTGAAAAGGTAAAATATTGCAGAACATGATATGTGTTTAATTATGAATACAAGGCTGAATGATGTATTAAACTTAATTGGAAGATATTTTTGATGTGCTATTTATGGCGGTCTTAACTGAAAAATACCACAAATAGTTTTTTAAAAGTGAAGGCAGCTGCAGTTTATTCATAAATCATATTTTCAAGTTAACATGAACATTATTGTTAACTGTTAAAGAAGACATTTCATAATTGATTTTAACACATTTACATAAGTGCAAGAACAAAAACCCAGCAGATTTGACCTTTAATTAAATTTCTGATGACGAAAATTCAAAGGATGGATTTTTTATTTTTATTGATTAATCAAAAGAAATCCTTCAAGAGTCTTAATTACCACCTTGCAATTAAACCAGTGCAGTAAAAAAAAAGCTGTGAATCAGATTTCAGATCCCATCTGTCGTCTGCTCAGGCCTTAATGTCTAACAGAGCTGTTGGTTGGGCTCAAGGACGGATCGACGATCGCCCAGTGGGATCCCAAGGAGGTGAGGCATCCGCTCACATGGCCGCTGATGAAGATCAGCTCGGCCTCGGGGTGGTCCGGGTACATGTTGAAGGAAGTGCCAGACGGCTGACCCATAGACAGGAAGCGGCCCCGGTTGGTTGTGAAGACGATGGACTGCAGACAGGAGGAATACTTCCCAGAAATCTGGATGACGGCTTCTCCGTCGTACAGCTCAAATTCCTGGACGTCTCCGTATGTGTAGCCAACAATCGGAGACCAGATGGATCCGTACCGGAACTGGATGCTGGAGAATAAGAGAGAAACACTTTGAATAAATGCAGGGAAAACTGATTTTTACAGCAACACTGCAAAAATGCAAAGTATTGTTGGTCTAATTTCTAGTGCCAAAAAACGATCTGGGAACAGGCAACGGGCTTAATACACTGCAAATACGCAAAATCTTACCAAGTATGTTTGGTCTGGTTTCTAGTACAAATACTTGAAATTATATTAGACATAGGACTTATTTTAAGTCAATAATTCCTTATTATTGATGAAAAAGTTATAGTTCACTTAAAACATGGGAAAAAATGTCTTGTAAGTGAAATAATCTTTCCTTTTTTTAACCAATTTTAAGGAATTATTGATTTAAAACCAGGTCCTATATCTTGCAGAAAACTTACTTGTAAGTAATTTTGTCTCATTTCAAGCATAATAAAATATTTGCACCAGACCACAAATACTTTAGTGTTTTTGCAGTGTATTAAAACAAGCCTGTTGTTTTCAAAGATTAATTTTCAGACCTCACATCTTTGAGAAATCCGCTTGGAGATTTTTGGGATTTTCTCATCATGGTTTATTGTCTATTTCATTAAAATAGTAGCAGATTATGCAGAAAATGTCTTGCCAACTTACGCTCGGATGTAATTGGAATAATATTCCCAAACTCTCACAGCAGTGATCCGTCCCTCACCGGTGATCACGTAGGAGCTTCCACCTCCGGACCCAACAGGTAGGGAGAACGAGTAATGTGGTCTGACTGGAATGGGGAAAAAGCAAACACATTACTTTTCAAAATATTAATCAGATGCTTAGAAATGCATAAACAAAATGTTTGTTTTGAAAACCCTCTGATGTTTTAACCTCTGGTAACATGGAGACTTACGATCAGCCGCAGCAGAAGCCGCAAGCAGAACAAAGACGGCAACCAAAAGCATTCTGTACAAAAAAAAAGCACTATTTTATCTGAGAAAATCTGCACAGTAATCATACAATATTAAACAATTTTCCAAAATCATTTTTACCTGACTGGTTGTTTTGTTTCTAAACTCTCAAAAAGCTGAGTGGCAGTGTGTACCGTGTGTTTGCACGTTGATCTCTGCTTTTATACTGCGTTTTTTGTTCCGTCTGATGTTGTCATTGGTTTATCAACCAACCTTAAAAAAACGTACTGAGTTAGGAGGAACCTGCTGTCAGGAGGTGTGTTTCCTGTCTGTCAAAGGACGCCAGCAATCTGTTTCAAGGAAGATATGCAGCTTAAAAATGATGAATACAACGACAGTGCAATTACATTTGTCACTATAAAGTTGTTTAATCAGTGTGAGTACATTTGCAAACTACCAGATTGGTTGTTTTTAACTTTATTTTATTTTAACTGTGCCACTGTGGACTGCACAGTGGCGCAGTTGGTAGCACTGTTGGCTTGCAGCAAAAAGGTTCTGGGTTCGATTCCCGGCCCGGGGTCTTTCTGCACGGAGTTTGAATGTTCTCCCTGTGCATGGCGGGTTCTCTCCGGGTACTCCAGCTTCCTCCCACAGTCCAAAAACATGACTGTCAGGTTAATTGGTCTCTCTAAATTGTCCCTAGGTGTGTGAGTGTGTGCATGGTTGTTTGTCCTGTTTATCTCTGTGTTGCCCTGCGACAGACTGGCGACCAGTCCAGGGTGAACTCATCAGGAAGCAAATGCTTTGTGACATCTGTGCTTCCTTGTAACTGTGGCATGTCCTAGAACTGGAATTACGACTTCAAATAGTTTCTGACATAAAAACTTGATACGTTATTTGCAGAAACTTTCCCAGGGATGTTTTTCATAAGAAACTTAGCAGAAAACAGATTCTGCAAAGAGGAATCAATTAAACATTAATTATCACAATCATGGGATCTTCATTTTACTTAAAATGGCTTTTTTTGTTTTGTTTTTTGCATTGCACATTTTTATTAAAACATTTTGGTTTCCACTCTCATATTACGCTTATGTATACATTCAGGGGTGCTGCCAGAAATCTTGGAGCAAAAATTAAATTGGGCCCCCAGCCCCCACGCAGCAGCTGTTACAATTTTTTGAGTCTATCTGACCCATTAAAAGCATCACAATTTTAAAGGCTTGCAACTGCCTTTCTTTCTTTGGTCCAATACTGATAACCAGCACAATATTTACTGCTCATGAATTTTACGTGCAACAGTCCACATACAGTATGCAAGTAGGTTGCTTAAATGTTTTCTATTAGTTTTAGATTACTGAAATGTCTCCCCATGAGCAACAGTCATAGGCAACATGTAAAATACACATAAAACAATCCAGACTTATCAAAAAATTATATGTAGTTGCATTTTATTCGAGCTGCAGTATATAACTTTAATAAAAAATGTTTTCTCCATATATATTACTAAAATATTTTGGAAGGAAATGTAAATTTTTCTTTATTGAAATAATCTGAATATTAATTTAACAGATAAAAGTTTTATTTGGAATGGAGAAATGTGAACTTCATGAAAAAAGTGTTTTGTACATTCACTTTTTTTATTATTTACAGTAAATATCATATTTACACCTCAACATATTTACAACAAAAACCTAATTTCTAGAATTTATTGTCTTCTATTGTATTATAAACTACTTGTTCTTTATTCTTTAAAGCCTTTGGAAATCATATCTGTATTTGTAATTACTGGTATTCTATGTTCTTGTATGTTCATGGTTAGCAGTAAAAGAAAGAATTAAACATATAATGAAAGTAAATTTTTACTTTCATTTTGAAGAAAACAACTATACTTTATTAAAAATGAATTAATAATCAAATCAAAACAAAAAGCAATGAGAAAAAAATATTTATTTCTGAATATTGCAATCCATTTTCTTGGTAAATACTGATTTTAAGTTCACAACAAAACAGCATTTTAATGGCTGTGACTTCAGAGAAACAAAAGCAAAAGTTGTAGATAAGTCTTTTCTTTATTTCTGATTTGCAAATTGATAAGAAAAAAAAAAAAAAAACTTATTAGATTTATAATTTAGACTTTACAATTTAATCAGTGTAGTAAAAGATCTGCAAATTAGACTGCAGGTTACAACATCTGTCGTCTGCTCAGGCCTTAATGTCTAACAGAGCTGTTGGTTGGGCTCAAGGACGGATCGACGATCGCCCAGTGGGATCCCAAGGAGGTGAGGCATCCGCTCACATGGCCGCTGATGAAGATCAGCTCGGCCTCGGGGTGGTCCGGGTACATGTTGAAGGAAGTGCCAGACGGCTGACCCACATAGAGGGAGCGGCCCCGGTTGGTTGTGAAGACGATGGACTGCAGACAGGAGTAATACTTCCCAGAAATCTGGATGACGGCTTCTCCGTCGTACAGCTCAAATTCCTGGGGGGTCTCCGTTTGTGTAGCCAACTCCAGAGGACCAGATGGATCCGTACCGGAACTGGATGCTGGAGAAAAAGAGAAATAATGTGAATAACTGGTGGCAAAACTTTTTTGTTGTAACAAGAAATAGTATATCCAAAACACGTCTTGCTAACTTACCCTCGGATGTAGTTATTATAGTTTTCCCAAACTCTCACGGCGGTGATCCTTCCCTGACCAGTGATCGCATAGGAGTTCCCACCTCCTGACCCAACGGGCCGAGAGAACGAGTAATGTGGCCTGACTGGAATGGGAAAAACAAACATGTTACTAGTCAGATGCAAAATGTCTTTTAAAAATATAAAACATGCACTCCAAAGTCGAAAATGTTATTTAATCATCTCTGAGATTGATGTTTTCTCATGAGCAGCATGGAGACTTACGATCAGCCACAGCAGAGGCAACAAGCAGCGCAAAGGCGGCAACAAAAAACATTCTGTATAAGACAAATAAAAGATTTACTATTTTACCCTTAGACTTTTCACATTGTAAATATAAACTAACAAAGAATAATAAAAAACATTTTACCTGACAGGTTGTCTTGCTCCTAAAATCTGAAGTGTGCTGTGCGTTGTCAGAAAGCAGAGTTATGTTGTGTGTGTCGTTTTCACAATCCTTCCTTTAGTATCACGGTTCGATTACGCCTAATGTTTTCATTGGGTGCTGAGCAAACCTTAAAAAAATGCTTAAGCATCAGGGAGGAACTTACTGTCAGGTGATGGATTGTTTTATCTGTCAAAGCCAGAATGCCAATAATCTGGAAGATATGCAGCACAGAAATGATAAACATCATCATTATGAAATTATGTTTGCTATTATTATAAACTCTGCAAGTGTAATGAATACAAAGAGTGTAGAGTTATGAATGAAAACAAAAGGTTTGGTTGGTTTACATATATTCTGTTTTTCTGGACAAAGTGTCTTTAAAAATGAAGTTTGCCTGTTGATTATACTTCAACAGTTTGAGCAGATATCTTATTCTCGTGTTTATAATTCAGCAGGTTAAATCACAGTAAACAGATTTAGTTTTGCTCTCACCAGGAAGTAAACATATTGGGACTTCATGAGAGACACAACTGTATTTTTATGAGCATCAAGGAAGAAGTTTGCCCCGTGCGTTTGTTGCTTCATTGCAGCTTTGGCATGTCCTAGAACTGGAACTACAACTTTCGTGGGTTTATAACATATAAACTTGCTCCTTTAGTCCTCTCAGCATTTTTTCTAACGATGGATATGTAAGAAACTTTCCAGAAATCAGATCATCAAAAGGCGAATTCATTAATGTTGACAAATAAAAAAAATCATGCATGCCTGGTAAAGAAACAAATAAGAACACGAAGCTGAAGTTGGTTTCTAATTCCAGCTTCAGATTTGGGAAATGGCTAAAGGGCGATTCCACCTAATTTTTCACGACCTTCCGCATCTTTAATCGACTCTAGTTTAAAAACGTCAACACCTAGACTCTTCAAACCTGGACTGGACTATTCTGCTCTAAAAGCAGAATATTTAGAAACATGTTTGTGATTTGTGAAACTTCAATAATGGTTGATTTTACCACTTCCGTAGCGGCAGCTAACCTGAACTCTTCCTCAGTCTGTCCCTGGTCTCATCCTCCTCAGACGATATTAAAGCCCCTGAATCGCTAATTTTCTCTCCTTGTCCGCTACTGAATCTCCTCCAACGGTCAAAGTTAGTGTGGTAATTAACATATCGGTTAGTTTGACACATTTTTCTGAATGGGCTTATGCGCTTTTTAGCTTTTGTCGTAGTTTTTCTCACCTCGTATCCGCTCATTTTCTCGGACTCCGGTTAGCAGCTAGCCGTTAGCTGAAATGGCTCCATTTATAACCTTAGACGGGAAGGGCGGGCCAAGGAGGACTGAGGGATTTCATTGGATAAGCCCAATGTAGGTCAATAAAATTGACCAATGGGCTGTCGCGGTCGATAAAAATTTGATTTAATTTAATTTTTGTGTTAAATTATGACAACGTAGAGCCGCCAGGTATGGACAGTAAATGCATCAGTCTGGATTCCAGACGGTCAGTCCTCCCCTGGACAGAAGTTTAAACTGAATGCAGTTTTTTTTTATTTTTTTTTTTTATGCATTGCTCTAATTTACACGCCACTTCATACTTTTACCCGCATTTGGCCAGTGGCGGTGCTAATTTCCACCCCTGGTAAAGACTCTTGTCTAAACGAGAGTTATATGTACCATCAATGCTAAAATCAGGCATACTGTGGGCTTGCAATTGGATGTATCCTCTCTTCAGATTGGAAGAGGTCAGTAGGGATTGAAGAATGTGTAGAATGGAACAATTGATTAGCAAAAACTTTTCTAAAATCATTCAAATTTCCAACCTGTTAACTGTCCAATATACAGTTTTCACAAAAACCCTCCACCAGATTTCTTCCTATTAAATATACATGGGTAGTGCAACTTAATGTACTTGATTCCTTTGTTAGCATATCCTCACTATTCAAATTAAAGTAAATACAACTTTAGGACATAGTAAGAATGAAACTGTATCAGAGAGGAGAAAACAATTTTTTTAAACTTATTAAATTTAACACCTACAAATTGCTGCAGATTACTCTTAAAAACGTTATTATTTGTGCTTACTTAGTGTTGTCTTATTCAGGGAATGATTTGAACCACTCAGTCATTAAACTGTTAGGGAGTAAAATAGCCTGGGTGTCATGAATTGTGGTGGTGAATGGTGAGGAGACAGACTGCTGGAGACCCAGGTAAGATGAATAATGGTGTTTTAAAGAAAAGCAATGATCCAAATGGTCCACAATACGCTGACAGCACAGTAGAGCGGAAGCCAGGGCTCTAACTGGTAGCGACAGGTCACACGAGTGAACAGGACGGTAGGTAAAAACAGAATCACGTCAGACAAGACGCCAACTAAGACAAGGACCGGATGAGGAACAATGGAAACAAGTGGGACTAAATACACAGAGGGTAATCAAGGAACAAGACACACCTGGGAGTAATCAAGGGGTACACAGGACAACACGGAGACTCAGAGACACAGAAACTTGAAATAAATCCACAGAAAAACAGATTCCGACATCCCTGAAGAGACACTAGGGGGCGACAAAGGAACACAAAAAGAAAGCTCTGGGGATTCAGAAGAGACACTAGAAAACTCAGAGGGAACACTGGGACCACTAGGGTGGGGCAGAAGAGAGACACTAGGAGGCTCAGGGGAGACACTAGAGAGGTCAGGGGAGACACTAGGGGACAACGAAGGAACTATGGGGGCACTAGGAAGCTCGGAAGGGACTCTAGGAAACTCGGAGGGAACACTAGGAAACTCGGGAGGAAAACTTGGGAACAATGAGGGAAAGCAAGACCCACTAACCGGGGCTGATAACCCACTAACTGGGGCAGGAAAAGCTACCAACCGTGCAGTCTGTCGGCCTGGAGCCAGGCGGGCCGCCTGGCACCCCATCACCATGGGGACAGTTGTTGGAGCGGCGGCTACTGCGGGCTTGGGAGCGGTGGATGCTGTGGGCTCGAGAGCGCCGGCTGGTGCGCCAGCTGCTGCGGGCTCTGGAGCGGCGGAGACGAGAGGAGCTTGGTCCGCGGCGGCGATCTCTGGAGTGGGAGAAGCTGGTACCGTAGGCGCTGGAGCCTGGCTGGCGAAACGGAAGTCCAGCTTGGAAAGCAGAGGGTTACCTTCCAACTTAGAAATTTTTCCCATTTGGCCATGACCGAAAATGGCCGCCTCCCCGTGCATTTTACGGGGTACCTCTAAAGACTTTTTTTTTGCTATTGTCAGTGTGTGTGGTTCTCCAGCTGCATAGCAGCACAAAGGAAGACTCTCCAGAAAATCATAAAATCTGCCCAGAAGACTATCGGCTACTCTGCCATTTCTCTAAGAACTCCAAGAACATTTTAAAAGACTCCTCACACCCAGGTCACAATTTGTTCCAACTTGCTGCAGATAGAGGAGCATTAAAACAAGGACAAACAGACTGAAGATCTGTTTATGCCCAGTAGCCATAAGGGCATTAAATGTCACCCAGTACAATTTATCAACCAATTTTGTTATAATCCATGTCATTTTATTGAATGGTTTATATAATAACAATACAGATTGTCATTATTTTGCTACAGAATCTGCCAGAAAAAACAAAGCATCTCTCAATAAAATGTTTCACATCTCTAAGTATCCAAATGTCAAGGTATAAATGATCACATGTAACAAAAACAACAATTTCTCAGATTTATAGATATGAAATCTGTCCCGTCTTTAATTTGTTTTTAACAAAATCAATTTAATAGTGAACCTCAACATAAGACACATGGAAAAACACGCTACGGCTTGTCACCTGTGTGAATCATCATGTGCTTAGTCAAACTAACTCTGTGACGAAAACTTTTTCCACAGTTCACACAGGAAAATGGCTTTTCACCAGTGTGAATCATCATGTGCTCAGTCAAACTAAGTCTGTGACGAAAACTTTTTCCACAGTTCACACATGGAAACGGCTTTTCACCAGTGTGAATCATCATGTGCTGACTTAAACTCCGTTTATGACAAAAACTTTTTCCACAGTTTCCACATGAAAACGGCTTTTCACCTGTGTGAATCATCATGTGACAAGTTAAACTAACTTTGTGACAAAAGCTTTTTCCACAGTTTCCACATGAAAACGGCTTTTCACCAGTGTGAATCGTCATGTGCTGAGTTAAAGTCTGTTGTTGAGTAAAACTTTTTCCACAGTTCACACATGAAAACGGCTTTTCACCAGTGTGAATCATCATGTGCTGAGTTAAATGCTGTTGTCGTCTAAAATTTCTTCCACAGTTCACACATGAAAACGGCTTTTCACCTGTGTGAATCCTCAGGTGCTGAGTTAATTTACGCTTTTGATGAAAACTTCTTCCACAATCCACACATGAAAACGGCTTTTCACCAGTGTGAATCATCATGTGCTCAGTTAAATGCTGTTTTAGACTAAAACTTTTACCACAGTTCACACAAAAAAACGGCTTTTCACCAGAGTGAATCCTCATGTGTCGAGTTAAATTCCTTTTTAAATTAAAACCTTTACCACAGTTCACACATAAAAACGGTTTTTCTCCAGTGTGGATCCTCATGTGCTGAGTTAAACTCCACTTTACACTAAAACTTTTTCCACAGGTCACACATGTAAATGGCTTTTCACCAGTGTGGCTCATCATGTGCTCAGTTAATTTCTGATTTTTACTAAAACCTTTTCCACAGGTCACACATGAAAACGGCTTTTCACCAGTGTGAATCATCATGTGCTGAGTTAAACTCCGTTGTTCACTAAAACTTTTTCCACAGTTCACACATGAAAACGGCTTTTCACCAGTGTGAATCATCATGTGCAGAGTTAAATCACCTTTTCGACTAAACTTTTTTCCACAGGTCACACATGAAAACGGCTTCTCACCTGTGTGAATCCTCATGTGCTGCGTTAAATTCTGTTTTAGACTAAAACTTTTTCCACAGTTCACACATGAAAACGGTTTTTCTCCAGTGTGAATCCTCAAGTGATAAGTTAAACTCCGTTTTAGACTAAAACTTTTTCCACAGTTCACACATAAAAATGGCTTTTCACCAGTGTGACTCCTCAGGTGCTCAGTTAATTTCTGCTTTTGATGAAAACTTTTTCCACAGTTCACACATAAATGTTTTCTTCTCTCCTGATTTTGGTTCTCAGGTTCAGCAGGCTCTTGGAAGATGACTTGGTTCCTGTTTGGTTCTGATTCAGTGTGGTATGTTTGCTCATAAACAGGAACCACCATGCAGGTATCAGCCTCCTGTTTTAATTCAATCTGTTCTTCACCCCGACTGCAGTAAACTTCTTTCTCTTCCAATTTTATCTGCTGGTGATCTAAATACTCCTGCTCTTCTTTTATCTGATGATCTTCTGGCTCTTCCTGTTCTTGTTCCACCTGCAGAGGTTCTGACTGCTCCTGGTCCAGAGTGGATCTCCTCTCCTGGCTATAAAAGTGACACTTCAGGCAATCTGGACAAGAAAACAGAGGAAGAGTAATTGTTAACTTTATTGAAATAAATGGGAGAAATCGTTCATTGTTTACGACAAAAATTCAAGAGCGTAGACAGAGAAACGGATCAGTCGACAAATCTAATTGACAATTGGAGAATTCTCAAATGAACTGATATTAAATAAATATTTTTTATTTATTATAAAATTAATTATAGTCGCCATTGTTGTTAATATTTACGAGCAAATTATATTATTTCAAGATATTACTTAATTTGGATGTTCATTACTTTCATTTGTATTAAAATGATTTCAGTTCACTAGAGTTTATTTGTAGCTTAATAGTTGTTTAGTTTTTGTTCCTTTGCTTTTTACTTTTCTAAGTTAGTAGTTAGTTATTTTATGAACATTTAAAAATATATATATCTATTTAAATAAAAAATTAGTTAAAAAATAAAAAAGGGGTCTAAATGTAATAAAGATGAGTCATCTATACAGTTTAGTAGAATAATTTCACACTGATTTAGAGTTAATGAGGCAAAAAGATTTGGTAGATATTGAAGAAAACATTTAATATTAAAATTATTTAAAATATTGAATACAATTTAAAATTTTAATAGAGGATAGTATGCCTTGTGTAATAGCATGAATTATCATTTTTTTGTATCAGTTGGTCACAAGGCATTTATTTACAAGAGTGTTTGATTCGGACATTAACGGTCCCTGAGTGAACCTCCGAGCCTTTGAGGAGGGAGCGGTAGAGAACAGCTGGCCGGAATTAGCGTTCATAAATCAGTTCAACCTTGAGCTAAACGCCGCTTACTCCACGGAGCGCGGATATCCAATATGCAACTTGAAAGCAACTTCAATGCGGTCAGTAAGACAATGAAAAGACCCGAATAAAGTTTGTATGGCGCCGAGACATACAAGATGGCGCAGAGCGACGTAAACGTCACACGCAGTGACGTCAGTTCCAAAGCTCTATAGGATGTTTTGTTTGACAAACAGTCGCCACTACAATTTATTATAAAATTTTACAGCTACTAACACCGCTATTATTAGTTTATGCTGCTTTCTTTACTAACCTTGCGCTGCATTGTTCACATTTCTCCTGTTTTCAAA
>CAEGAG010268526.1:0-10696 GCA_903067065.1 Brachyrhaphis terrabensis | reverse complement strand
TCTGGACTGAGATGTCTGATGTTGTTCCTGGGATCTGTTGTAGCCACTGTTCCAGTTTGGGGGTGACTGCCCCGAGGGTCCCGATGATCACAGGCACCACATCGGGACCCTCGGGGCAGTCACCCCCAAACTGGAACAGTGGCTACAACATCAGACATCTACATATATATATATATATATGTACTTGTATATATATAAGTGAACTTCACGTCACTTATATATATATATATAAGTGACGTGAAGTTCATAGCTGGTGAGGGACTGACTTAATCATAATCATATTTACAAATATAGACCCCCTGCATGTTATTATTTACATAAGGAAATTTCGCGCATGCGGACAACGCTGGAGGGCAAAAGGACAATTCTTCTACATGTCATGCATAGCCGCGCTGCTGCCGTAGAATAATTCCGTTAACTCAATCAAACTTGGACATGTAGATATATTATTAATTTCGTGCTGTGCTCCACAGCAAAGGGAAAAACCTTTAAAATACAACTCAAAACCACGTCTTTCTCGCTCTTACGCAGCTACGGGCAGACTCGTTGCCATAGCAACTGACATCAACACACAAAAAAACACTCAAATATTTCCCACACAAAGAGCAGAACATTCAGTCTGTTGCAGTACTGCGGTTTCAGGTTATGGGTTTTGCTATTATCAATAAGTGATTGCTGTGGTAAGAGGACAAAACTAAATATATCGCTACACTTGACTTTACTGTATGGCTAGCTCCATGGAAAGCTCCATGGCTAGCTAGCTGTTGCTGTCTCTTACTCTGCAGTTGTGGAGTCACAATGTCTGGGATCACGAGCGCCCCCTGCCATGAGGCAAGAGAACTGCCTGCCTCACCTCGAATCTGTTCTATGCTGTTTCTGGTCGCTCGTCAGCACACGAAACACGTTACACAAACAGTTGGTGACAAAAAACACTTTACATTATATACATAAGCTAAATTATACAAAATAAAAACACAAACAAAATATAAAATTTGCAATTAAGACAAAAAACCTTTGTCGCTAATTATGTTCGATCCTGAACTGAAGTGGTAGTTTTAGCATCACCTGGTTCAAATTCTGTAAACTCCTATTAAGCACCTATTACTATCAGTTAATCCACAAAATAATCAACAGATCAGCCCTAAACTTTATTGATATAAAGTCAAGCAGAAAAGAGGAGCTTTTCACATTTCACTTTTTTTTTAGCAGCAGATGCATCCTTTGCTACAAATGATTAAATGTTCCCTAAAGGAATGTTATTTTCTTAATTTAAAAATACCTAAATAGTTAAATGAAACATATGCAGAATGTGGCAATTTCTTTATCCAATTAGTTGACTAATTGTCAGAATAATTGTTACATTATAAGCAGAAAATATTTTCTTCTCCAAAATAATACAAAATGAATAAATTAATTATGTAAAAACAAAGCAACATGTATATACTCCCTTTTTTGCTTTTTGCCAACCTTACATGTTGCAGATTATCTAATATTGTAATTTTCAAACAAGTTGAATGAGGAATAGAAATAGTTAACCTGCAGAAAAATGTTTTCTCTAAAGATGTAGATGATTTTAATGCAGCACAACGATGACACAAATACAGGCCGGTTATAGTCAGCTAATCCAAAAATGGTAAGATCGTCTTGAGTTGGGGTTTGAAGTGGTGAGACGGACGCGGCAGGACGCAGGTATGGAGGAGAATGATGGTGTAATGGCAAATCAACACAGCACAAGAAATCAAGGTAGCACAGGTTAGCAAAAGCAAAGCTCTAGGTGAGGAGTCACAAAAACACAACAGTAAGACAAGAACCTGACAGAAAACAAGAGACACAGGGGGGTATAAATACACAGGGAAGGTAATCAGAGAAAACGGGGGACAGCTGGGGACAATCAGGACAACATGGAGACTCGATTAACTGAAAATGACACAGAAACCTAAATTAACACAGAGAAAAAAACAAAACCTTACAAAGATGCCTTATCAAACTCTTTTTTATTAGTAAACTTCAAAAGAGCACAACAGAGACCTGACATTGGCAACAAGACTGAAGGAAATCCTCTTAATCTCACATAAAGTACAAAACTCAATAAGGTACAGTAGATACACAGCATGTAGGAGAGGCAAGGCGAGGACAGGAGCGTAATAACTATCCGAGGACTGCATGGGAAAGAGACAATGATTACATTCATCCACTGCAACCAGCCTGAACAAAACAATCATTAACGGTTCAATAAAACCAGCTGTGTTTGTAAAAAGAGCCTCTTTTAAAGGGAATCACAAACACCATCATTTGGTTAGAACCATAATCTACCAATATAAACTAAATCAAGTTACGGCCAATAAAGACTTCTTGTTAAAAAGCACATTGACTGAGTTTTCATCATAAAATTGCGACAGCTGGGGAACCTCAGGCATTCTGTCACCATCCTGTTGATCACAAGTTCACTTTAATTCAACCGACTGTAGGAAGTGAAATGAAAAACGCAATGCTGAACTTTAGACACCAGCAGATGCTAGTCTCTGGTTTTGAGAGTGAATACAAAGGAACAAAAGGATCATTCTGAAGTACCGACTCCAGAAAATGTTGCTGGCTGCTTATTTTAATATTTATTAATCTCATGTACAAGTCTCAGCTTCTGATTTCCACTTTAGACAGTTACTGTAGGCAGTGTGAGACTTTAAGGCGGATTAAAATGCAGAGATGCACCAAGCCATGTGCTGACGGTCAGAATCGGCTATTTTTACACTTTACATGCCATAAAAATCTAATTATATTCTCTGAGAAGTGAACGCACCATTTCTAAGACCTATCAAGCTCATTCAAGCTAAAAGAGAGAGTTAGGCTTAAGCTGATAACAGGAAGCTAAACATATCAACAGGAAGTGGGAGTATTTAATCCTTATGCAGAGTCCAGTTCTGTCTGTTACAGAAGATGCTTGATTAGGAAATCTTAAGAGTCTATTAATAGCTAAATAGAGTATCTACAGGAAATGCAGTTAGACTGACGGTTAGAGTCATGGAGTCAACAGTATTAATTGTACTAATTGTTGTGGGTGTTTCCCAGCAGAGCTGTGTAACGCCCACTGCTGTCTCTTTCTCACGCAGGGTGTTGCAGCTGGTGATAACATAAATAATAAATGACCATATATGCTGCTTAAGGCCCTTTACAGTTAGAATAAATTAATCATTTATCAGTCTAACACAACAGTAAGTCACAGATACATTATTTTCAAAATTTAAATATTTATTTATTTTGAATGAACCTTGCAGAAAATAGCCGGATCTTGAAAAACGTTCCCTTCTTTTCAGGTAAACCTCGATGCAGATTGTCTGGTTGTGTGATTACTCTGGATTTCTCCAGCCTCAGGCCGTGACAACTTGAAGGCTGACAAACAACAGCTGATGCCTGGATCCCTTCACAACATTGGCAAAAACATATTGATTAGACTTTTACAGTCTTGTATACTAAGATCTTGTTATGACAGAAACAATATCCACAAAGACCTACATAATTCAAGGAACGCATACGAATCTGAGCAGCACTCAGTTTTCAAAGAGATCCAATCCCAGCTGTGTGCGCATGTCTTCCCTTCCTTTTTTTGTTTAAATCTGTAGCTGCTAACCTTGCTGTGATTCAGATTCATGATCTCATGTTGGACTAGTCACATTGTCCCGACATTCAGCTGCTCTACTGTCCTTGTGACTGCTGCGGCTCCATGCTGCTCAAAGCGCACCATTGTAAAGGAGGGAGGTGTTTTTCTATTACTGCAGCTCAGTGATCTCTGCCTTCCACCCACATTTAACATACAAATGTTGTGATTGACTAAATACTACTTAAAGCATGCATACATGTATCATATGCACGCATATATTACTGTAAAAGAGTAAAATGGTCCAAAGACAAATGCAGCAAAAGGCTTAACATGTTTCCGACTGAGGTGGAAAGTAGCTCCATCAAAGAGCAGTTCCTTCCTTCCACATGAAAATTTTATGGGCAAGAGAGAAAAAAAAATGCATATATAATATGTAATGGAAACACTCTTTTGTTGCTAATGCAGACCTGGACCAGCTTTTTATATTACTGATGACAATGCTTAAAATTATCCATATTTTATCGCAGAAGGATAATTTTAAATATGTCAAAAAACAACCTGTAATTTGACTGTATTTTATAAAATGGAGAAAACAAAATCCCATGTGAAAACATTTCATAAATGGTAATACATAATCAGTGGCTTAATTAGCGGTACCCCTGCAGTTGATGCATTTTTCCCCTCAATCCAGGACAAGAAGGTTTTCTACTAGAAGCATTTTCCAAAGTTGATGATTCAGATCGAGGGATCTGATTTCCACAGTCTCTCTAGATCATCCAGAGTTTTACAGTAAAACTGAGATGTATTTCAGCATATTCCTTCTTTTTCCAAAAATATTGAAAGAAGCAACATTTAGAGTTTTTTCCAAGTATGTATGTTTGGTTTTGTTAAGAAGTCTAAGATGCCACACAGGAGTTTGACCAGCCTTACCGTCCTCCTCACCATGTCTGGCAGCAAAATATATAATGATCCTCCTCCTAGTGTCCAGTTACTTAAAAAATATAAATCAGGGTCTCATCATATTTTTACTAGCAAGAAGAAATAAACATAACTGGAAACACTAAGAACAACTAACGTAAAAAAGAAACAAGGCTGATCTAAGGAACACAAAATAATAAAACTTCAAAAAGAACTCAAAGCAATCCATGACATATCATCCTGATCAACTCTAAAAAGTAAACATACTCTTTTCCCACCCCCAGTAATGGTATTTTACAGTTATTTTTAAAGGAGAACATATTCTTCTTCTTTAATGCATGAAACCTACAACACTGTGCAGAACAACAAGGTAAAAACAGACTGAGGGAAAAACAAGGGTGGGTATACTTTCTTTTTCACATGACTTTCGGTACAAGATGTAAACAGTCTAATCAATGCCTCATATGCAGCTCAATGATGCATCAGACTCTGTGCTGATAGAGTTCTATTAATATTTAGGCATCTGTGCATCAACTACCAAAGGACATAATCCTGCATAATTTTTTTGGCAACAACAAGCTACCCTCTAAACACCCTTCAACAGCACAGCCTGCACAACTCTGTAAGATTTATGCAATTTCACGTTCTGCAGCAGATTTAGTTTTTTTCTCTAAAGCAAAGTTCTTGTGTTGATGCAATACAAACCAAAAGAGACACTTCATGCAGCTGTATTTTTCTATGATTTTCCAGAAATTGAATGTTGTGACATGATGTAACTTTTATGTCAGAAGAACTATCACAACCTGTAGCAACTGAATTTCCATCACAGAAACCATGAATCAGAACTGGAAAAAATGATTCTACATGCATGCAGGCATGCACGCACGCACGCACGCACACATAAAAGAGTTTCTGGCCTCACAAGAAGAGGCTGCAGGCTCCAAGACTACCAAACAAAACATTCAATAGTGGAAAAAGTTTGAAAGGAAGCAAGAAAAGAAGGAATTGCACACCTCAAGAAATTGTTAAAAATATACTGATGTGCTTCTTTATTTAAATTTAACGTTATGAAAATGTAACCCTTCATGTCACGGAAAAATGATCTACCCTCTTGACACAAGAATAAACGTAAGGTTTTAAAGACATGGCGGCTTTTTAATTAATTGTTAGTCGATTGATAAGACCAGTCAACTTTAGATGAACTTAATGAATGATACTAAAACGTTTTACTTTTTGTATAGAAGCAAAGCTTGTTTCCACCTGTTTTAGAAAACACGTACAACATTACAGGTCTGATGAGATTTCTCTTATTTCTAGTCAATGAGGCAAGGCTTACCAAGGAGAATGTTAAACTACTTTGAATCCAATGAATGAATATCAATGAAGAAGTTAACATTAGCAGCATAGCACAACACAAACACATGTAGCCATTTGCACATCTATGCCCTCGTCTCTGCCAGATTTTACACTCGGTTGGATCCAGTTACAAATCTACAGGCTGAGAGAACAATGAGCCTATCAGGTGATGCTTCTACTACAGCAGCCAGGTCATCAAGCTGCTGCCTGTTTCCATGTGTCAGCAAAGCAGACGAAGAGCAGAGCTGCACACGCAGGCCGGCCAGCAACAAAGCAGCCACACATCGACTTCCTGACTTTACATAAATAGGACAAAAATATGACTTAATTATACTAGTTCTGCGGAACAACTCTTCATGGCATTCACCACTAATTTTACAATAGTACAGGTCAAGAACTGGTTTGATTATTATTTAAAGATTCTGGTCATTTTAGTCTGCTCATGTAAATTTAGGCTTCAAAATATAAACTTATTAAAACACAATAACAATTCAATATTTCATCAAATAAATGAAATATTTGATGAAATATTTCATTTATTGAATATGATATGTTGAAACAAAAAGCATTTTTATTGTAATGTGTGGAGGGAAATATTTCAAAAAGCGTATTTTTTTTTTAAATAAACCAACGCAAAAATTCTGAAGAAATGAATTTACTGAGTTTGCAAACACAAGAGACAAGAGTTGACTTTTTCACACACTGGAGCATGAGTTCATCTGAGGGCAGTTTAGCCATCGAAGATCCATAATACACAGTCAGGAAATGATACAGTTTTTTATGAATCTACTAAACAAGATACTGGTTCAGTCTATTTGTTTTTGTTCATTGATAAACAAGGTTCATAATCAATGGAGGCAAAATTAGTCCATTAAATGTCTAGTTAAATTTTTTTATGTTCATTCAATGCTAAAAGAAATTAGAAAAGAAGCTGTTCTATGCTTCAGAACAGCATAACTGTTCTGAATAACTAGGATTCAAGTTATTGGATCCAATGGGATTGGATTCAATAACTTGAATCCTATTGGATAATACCAATAAGCTAATTAAAGGAGAAACACCAAAGCTTAATCGATGGCCACAGGCATCTTGTCTCAGCTGTTATAACATTGACAGAAAGTCTTCCACACACAGCAGCAGCTGCCAGTTTTCACAAGCTACAGTCGTAAATCAGCACTGAACAGTTAGAAAACAACATGAGCAATGACACTAAATACATTTTGTATTAACTTTTACCTTTTATTTTACAGTAATGTTACAATTGTTATTATGATTGTGTCGTTTGTTGCTGTGGTTTCTTGGTTTAGTTTTCTCTCTTCCTGCAGGTCTAGAGGCAGACTATAGGGTTCTGACTTGTGTTCTCTCTATGTTTGGGCAGCAACATGGCCAAAGCCGTAGTGCTCCACTTATAACCACACTTTTCAGATTTTTAAAGTAATTTTTTAAATAAATATGTTTAGTTTTACTTCTACTTTTCAAGTATACACTATTGTTTTGTTGCTCCATCACAGTAAAACATGATGAAGCTTGTACATTTGGAAAAATTCATGGGGAATGAATACTTTTGCCTCTACCTCTGCTGTTTATCTGGACATATCATATAATGTTGTAGCTATGATTTAATCCTCAGAAACTTCATCCTTCATCCTCATCAGTTTTTCAATGTTATGACCCAAATATGAGACTAATGTTTGATGCAACCGTTCCTGTCAGACGCAGACAGTAATGAACTTGGACAGCAGCAGGAAGACAAATGTATGTAGATGTTACGCCTGGTTCTGTTCAGATTAGCACATCCCTCTAACACAGATAGTACAGCAGCAGAGGGGAAGCTGGAGTGTGGTTGCGTGGCACGGTTTTCTTTTGTTCATGCGTGATCGTGGAATCTGATAAAAGCAGAGGTTTTCAAATCATCACTACTGAAAAAGAAGGTCACCATATAAAGTGAGAATCTGATACCGGCTTTCTTGATGGTGAAATGTGTAACTTTTGCACTGAAAGTCGGTTACACAGATAAGCCTTAAAGTTTTACAAAGCTATGAAGAGAGCAATATATTGCGACCTTAGTGTAGATGCAAAATGCTGCATAAAAAGGTTAAAAATAACACAGATCATGAAATCATTGAATAACTTCCATTCTTAAAAAAGTGCTTGAGGAAGCGCTTTCATTTTATGACAAGTCAGATATACTTATCCAGCATCATAGCCCCAAAGAAAAATCCCTTCCCCACCATTTATTACACATGTTTAGTTAAAATTATATGTGTTTGGAACAGATCTATAAACATGTCATTTGACTTTCTGGCTCCCACTTTAGATCACTATGGTTTCTATTTATGTCTGAAGTCTAGCATATTTAAAGGTTTCCTCTGGTTAAGGGTCAGAATAGCACAATTATTCCTGATTTTTTTAAGGATTTTAATTTGTAAATAATGAGTTATAAAATACTTAGATAAGGGAGAGTGTTTATAATACACAGCAGTTCCTTCAGCAAGTTAAGCACTGTAAAAAAAAAAGTAACTTCAAAGGGTAATCCTAAACATTAAAATTATTTACATTTTGCATATTGACTTTCAAATAATTATGTTAATTGTTTTTGAAGCTCAAACCACATGAGCAAAATCTTCTTAATAATTACAATTTAATTTGTCTACTTATGTCAGAACTGCACAATATATAGAAACTATATTGTCATCACAATATCAGTGATAATTATTATAATATTTGTTATGAACTTCCATTTAATATTCAATACTGGTTAAACTCAAACAATATAATCTGCTTTATGAGGTAAGAAATTATTCCAAGGGATTCTAACAGATGAGCAAAATGATCTGAAAAGTTGGAATTTATATTTATCTCGAAAAAAAGGATTTATGTTTATCTCGGTTGAGTTACCACACTTAAACAACGGGCTAAATTTAACTTATTTATGGGTGAAATGAATCACAGATTATCTCTTCATGGAGGCACCTATTTGTGATTTGGAGATTTCTGACAGGAAGTGAAAAAAATCTCACGAGTCAGAAATAGAAAAATGGAGGACCAAAAGGATTTGCATGAGTTTGATAAGAGATGAGTGATGGCAACTCGGTCAGAGCATGTCCAAAGCTGTTGCAACAAAGTAAGTGGTGCACCAAGCCTCATTGATGCACGTAGGGAGCGATGTTTGGCTGGTGTTGCCATACCACCAAAAAATGTTGAGGAATGATGTGAGGGGAGTAACATATTCTGACTTGGCCTCAACACTCCAATGATCTCAAACCAATTAAGCATCTAGGATGTGCTAAACAACTGTGATCCACATAAATGTCATCTCGCAAACTTTCAGGATTTACAGAATCTACTGCACACAATTTGCACCCAGACCTTCAATGATACCTTCAAGGGTCTAGTGGAGCCTGTGTCTCAACAGATCAGGGCTGCATTTGCACCACAGAGGCAGGTAGTCATAATCTTATGCCTTATTGGTATTTTTTATACCAATAATAATATTTCTGTTTAGAAGTACTAAATAAATGTACGTAGATAAAAAGTGTGAAAATTGTTGCATTGGTTTTCATGGTTAGATGCTTATTAGGGTGATCTTCGCCACTATGAGAGCTGAGCTTTGGGTTTAAACTTAAGAGCCAGTAATCTTATTGACAGATCTGTTTGGACACGACAGCTCGTTATCCCGGTCTAATGCTGTGTGCTGGGACCAATGGGCCTGCGTGCATGCTCTGCAGCTGAATCATAATACGGCTGGATCCACATCTGTGGTTAAAAGGACAGACCCATCATGGCTACTCCGTGGCTCCGAAAATACCCAGTTTCTAACAACAACAACACGATTGTGTAAGACATGATATGAGGACGGAACGTTAAGGAAAAGCTGTATCAACATAGCCACACACGCTGCGTTAAGAAATACTGTTTATGAGCAAATGAATGGGCCGCATCCCTGTTGGCATGCTGTAACAATGACATGTTTCACTGAGATAAATGGAGCAGACAGAACCAGGAATAAACACAGGCCGAAATGAGTCACCAATCTGAATTTAGTTCCGTCTGTTTTGAATTGAGAGGTTGCGGGCCTCCTTGACATAATACTGACATTTCCTCTGAAAAATAAAACCTTAAAAGGAAAAAATCGCAAACGCTTACCTGTACTCAGTTTCCATAATCACGGAGGACGCGTTTAACGTCGCTTCCACGGCAGTCGGCCGTAAACGTTAGTTATGAGCTAATTAAGCCCTTAATAAAACACCGAGGACGAACACAGACCGACGGTCCAACGCAGTGCCATCCTCCTGCCGTCGCTCATCCGCGAGGCAGCGCCGCGACGCACAGCTGGTCGCGAGAGCTCCGTGCACGCGACGTGGGGGGCCAGGGTAGTCCGAGCCGCGTTAGCTGGTCGGAATGTTTCCACAGGCCACCTTTAAAATAAGCATGACAGCCGTGAGATGCAGCCAACGACTCAACAGGGATGTGGTTATAACGCACCGGCCCGCATCAATCACACGGTGATTCACGCAGAATGGCTGGCGTTCTGCGACTCCGACTCACAGAGAGGTGGGGCGCACCAATCAGAGTGCGTAAAGACGTCTGACTGACGTCTCTCTAACCAATGGCTGAGCCCATTTTGCGGGATTGCTGGAAAATTACAGAGAAAAGAGCCAATCCATGTGGAGTTTTATTCTGCGGGAAGGTGGGCTCCGCAGGTGACGGAAAACGAATTTATGTGGGTAATTCATCCAAATAATTAAACATCTATCTATCTATCTATCTATCTATCTATCTATCTATCTATCTATCTATCTATCTATCTATCTATCTATCTATCTA
>CAEGAG010268436.1:0-12518 GCA_903067065.1 Brachyrhaphis terrabensis | reverse complement strand
GCCTTGACCCTGAAAGGCTGACATTTCAAGTTTGAGAATTAACAAATTCTTGCGTCAAACTTTCTTATCAGGACCAGATAAAGGATTTAGAGGGGGGGCTTTAAGAAGTCTCCTTACAGGTTGAGGAGAGACTTTGATCTGTTTGATCAGAACACATTCTGAGCTTAGCTTTTTAAGCTGAGAGATTCTTTTTTGCTAATGCCTCAGTTTGAAATCTGCAACAAGATAAAGCGATTCAAATACAGGTTTCAAGTCTTGCCAATTATCTGCTCTACAATGACGGCTCCTCTCTGTGTCCTTGTGTCTAGGACTGCCATCTGTGCCTCCATTTCTTTTTCTTTGCTGTGTAACAAAATCAGAAAAACATTGAGATGTGAAATGGACCCAATGTAATTAACCAGTTGGTGCAGATGCTTAATTAAAAAACAAAACTTCGACCCTAACCCTAACAAATAAAAAATTGATTCTGAAATGCATGGACTCAGTATCAACATCTGTTGTTAATTTTAGCTCCTGAAAAATAAGGAGAAGACTATAAAAGAAACATCTTTCCGACACTCACTTATTACCATAACTGTACATTTGCACTCTTTAACCAAAGCTCTTGCTTACCATTAATGGTATTTGGTTGCATGAACTGATTTGTGTCCATAATATTTAAAATAATATCAAGGAAGATAAAGAAAAATAAAATAACTGAGAAAATGACTAAAACAGATAAATGGATCAATACATAGAATGATAGATGGAGAGAATGATTTAATCTTCAATCTAGAGCCCCTCCAGAGTTTTTCACCTTAAACCTCAAACATTTCAATCCCTTTACTGTGGTGTTGAATACAGATTCGAGTCAGATCACAATGAGATCTCAGGCCACAATACAAGATAAAAATGTCCAACGTATATGCTATAAACCAGTGGTGCCTCACAAATGTGGTCCGTGAAGAATGTTCAAAGTTCTTTAAATACACATCTAACGCTTGTGGAAAACCTCATGCTGAGTTGAAGACGCTGCAGCTGAAAAATAAGTGCCAACGTATTATTAAATACTTATGGATTAACATTGGTATTTGTAAGACTACAAATCCAATGCCAATGTGAAGGTCAACTTCAAATCATAAATGTAGGTGAGAGTGAATTCACCTGTGCAGCTTAGGGCAGCAAAGAGCTGAAAAACAGACATATTGTGTGTTTTTTTCTTTATCAGAAAAACAACCTGTTAAATCATATTTTATTACCAAAACAATCCAATAACTTTTATTCATTCACATTTGTACTCATCTTTCAAATGATCTAAACCTTTCCTATACCACTGAGCTTTTCTACATCCACATAAACCCCACAGACTCTCCTAACTAGAAACCAAAAGAAGAGTCCCTCACCACTGAGGCACCACACCCACCTGCTCTGACCAAAGCTAACGGTGCAGGCTGCTAACAAGTCATACCTCCCTTTCATCTTAAGGCCTTGGGCTGTGGGAGTGGGGATACGGTGAGCTTTTTGGATTTTGGGGGGGAAAACACTTTGGCATGTGTGTGTGGATGGATTGTGAGAGGCTCAGGCACCCTGGCTCGCTTCCGCTGACAGTCATGAAATATGTATGGACACCATGACTCAGGCGAGCCATAATTGATCAGGGTTAGCATTAACCATCCCAGTTCGGCTGCACCTGCGAACCCTACCCCCACCCCCGTTCAGCATCCCAGCCCCCACCTTTAATGAGCCGCAGCGATCAGACAGACAGAGCGAGCAGGATGGAGATGAAGGGGGGAGACACACCCAGGAGTTCAGTGACAGCCACAGTAATTATTTTCTGTCAGCTGTTACGCTTCTGTCATTAGCATACTGTTGGGCTGATTTTCTACATTTAGGCTTCACTTCAGTAGCCAATAAACCCTGAATGCACTAGTAAACATTAAGTACACCACTGCATGACAACACCAGTTATGCTAAAAATAAATTAATGTTGGACTCTTTCTGCAGCCACGCCCTTCTGTCTGCACTTTTTAAGTAAACTGCAGATGACACAAGCATAAGTTTAATTTGAATAAATATAAGACAGTTACCTCACAGTTTTCACCCTTGACTGGTTTTAAATTAAACTGAGATTAATCCATAAAAACAGGGAATATTTGCAGCCACATAAAAATAAAAGATAAGGCTAGGAAAGCCGTAAAGACCAATAAACCCAAATGCATAATGTGCCTCTTAAAATGATTCATCCACGTGTTGGAACATAATAATATACAGTATTGACATTTAAATGTTAACTTAAAGAATCTCTGACTGTGGTTCAACAAAGTGATGGAGACAATTTCCCAGTACAGATAGAGGAGTCCAGGACTCCTCAGGAGAGAGTCTGCAAAGGAGAAATCAATGATCAGTGGAGCGCAAGGTTTGGTGATTTCTCTTTGAGTTAACCTGCAGGCTCATCAAATGCTTTATGCAGGAACAGTTACTGTCCCAGTGAGGGGGTGCGATTTGTTGGGCCCTTGGGGTTGTCAAACAGAACGATACGGCACCATTCTGTGAGTTTTCTGTGCACTTTTTAAAAGACGTTTTGTATTTGCAGCTCAAGCAAAAACATTATTTAACTGGTCTCTTGCGCAGGATGTGAAACAAAAGATGGTGAAATGCATGATGAGGTTTGTTTTCAACAGAAAACCAGCAGTGCAATTAGGAGTAAAATAAATCCTCTTTCTATTCAAATTCAGTTGTTCCTTATTTGTGTAGTGCAGATACTTCAAATGTAATGCTGGGTGTGTGAAGACACAGCGGGGGATGGTACGGCCAGGAGTGAGTGCAACACATTTAGACAGCTGCTGGATATTGATCGGTTTAGAAATTATTAAACCCCCAAGAGTCAGGAAAGGCTATCAGGCTGAATAATAAACATAAATAAGATCCATAATTATTACTGTGTTAAAACTGACGGTGAAAAGTGATTATTTTGAATCATTATTGTAAAAGAAAGGAGGTATTCGACAGAGACCACTTGTTTGTTTTTAGATTTTGATCACAATGGGCCAAATAATTCGTAGACTCTGTTTCTGTGCCTTCACCTCTAAAATACAATCTTCCTCCTCTCACACAATTTTTCAATTTTACGTTTTTTTTCCACAACTAAATTCCTCAGATCATGAAACTTTTGTTTGATGATCTATAGGTTTTAACACTCTAGAATTTCTTGATTGTTCAAATTGTAATTCATTTTTTGGTGTTGACTTAATTCTTCCCAGGCTTCCCAGTGTTAGAGATTGTGTTTTTTTTGGATTCATGGGTGACCTCAAGGCAGTGTCACAGAGAGTAGGTTCACCTATCTGCTTAATGTTGATAATAACCTTCTGTCCTCTCCATTTTGATGATGGTGGGATGACATGTCAGCTCCTTTAACCCTGGGGAAATTGTTCTTAACTGGACTTTGGATTTCTTTGTCTTTGTCTGGATGAGTCTCTGCCTGAAGCAGAGGAGGTCAAGTATTTTGGTGTGTCGGTGATGAACTGAGACAGAATGGAGCAGAAAGTTGATGGCAGGCTTGGGTCTTTTTCATGAACAGAGATGGTGCTGCTTGAAAAAAAGTGTGCTTGGCCAAAAAGCAGAGCTTTTAAATTACTGATCAGTCCACATCCCAGATCGTCATGGACCATAATGAGAAATGGATAAGCAGTTTACATGAACTTCCTTTGGATAAACTCTGTCATCCATGGGGAGATCTGAGTCGATCCACTCTTACCAAATTAGGATACCCATAGACTCTTCCCGTTGGAGGCTTTGGTTAAACAGCAGAATAATGAACAGGATGGATAAACAACTTATAAATCAGATTCAATCATAATCATCAATTGAAGCAATTTTATTATAAATAAAAGCTCATTTATGGCATCAAGAATAACTTAGGACAATTAAAACAAGTTTTGCCAAGAACCTGTCAACATGAAACCTCTTGCTCTTCATAATGTTGAGTGGCAGAGTTGATGTTATTGTGAGAACATTTTGGAGTTATCTGTAGAGCCCTTGATAACAGCAACAATCAGTTTCAGTCCCAGATCCAAGTCTCCTCTCCCACTGAACCATTTGCTCTCTGACATTGCAGCACTTGGTTGTGTGTTCAGCAAACTAATCCACTGATTTTCTGAGTGAGTTTTTCAGATGTTGTGGTGCACTTCACAGTGCTGTCTGATTGCAAACTGATTACAGGCTCAGTTTTTCTCACTCTTTTTGTTTATTAGTATTCCGGAGATTAGAGGCCATCACCATGTGCATCCAGTCCTCTCATTTCAGCTTCTCATCCGTGAAATAAAACTTATTAAAAGACTGATCGCTGCATACAAATTGCGCGCTTTTTGATGACAAATGGGGTGAAGCTATTAGAGATAAGTTCAGATTTATCCACATGAAGAAGTTGCCGCTGAAAATAATTAGGTGGCAAAATATGTATGAGCTCCAGATAAATAGAATTTAACAGACTGCTTAAAACGTATGGTATCCCTTTCCTTTCTCTCTGTAGCTGCTGAACTATGCAGGAATGCTAACAGACTTCCAGTGACGGAAAAGAGACCAAAAGTGATGAATAAGTAGAGATTAAACATGCTAATATCTACCAATGCTGTAAAGAAACACTAGAAGTAATAGTTAAAACAACACCACTGTAATAATAAATGATGCATAATTTTATGTTGTCAGTATTAACATAAAATCATACTCGGTCGTACTGTGCACTTTCTGTGAGACTGCATGCACTGTCCATGGATGGTAGATATTTCATAGTCAAGGGTCCTGATACAGTCACGAGACAAATCCTTAATTTCCCACATTCCAAACGGATGCACAAATACAGGCCCGTTAATTATGGGAGCGATCTTTTAAATTGTTCACAGAAGCCAAATGCTTTGAGGTTAGAGAAGAACCTAAACCAATGTCCTAGGTGTGAACTCGACTTACCCAAAGACCACTATCCACACATTCACGCATGGAGGTGGAAGCATTATGCCTTGGGGCTGTTTTTCTGTAAAAGCACAGAGGCCAACTTCACCTCAATGCTACAAAATACTTGACGAGGATCTTATTTGGTAGGTTTTTCATGTGGTCATTTATTGAGCATCATCATTTCTAATTTCCTACTTACAAACTCTCACTGGCATCAAAGATTAGGGGTTTATTGTCTGTCTGTTAATATTCTCTGCTGGTGACTGATGCAGAGCCAGGAACCTCTCCTGCATGTTGCTAAAGGAGTCATCCTCTTCGGAACGGCCTGCTTGGACAACAGAGTGGTTAGACTTGTTTCCATGGGACACGGTTTTAAATTTAGATCAGGCTGTCTCAAGATTATGTTTTTCTTCTGTCATTGTTTGGTGAAAACAGCGCAAAACTGGTTGATTAACATGCCATTGCTCTTTTAAACGTACGGTCACATAACAGGAAATGGACACAAATGCTTGAGGCCGTCAGTGCAGAAACACACAGACGGGCCCATTGTGTTCTGTAATGACTTGATGTGCCACAGCGACGCCATCTGAATGTCATTGTCTCAAAGGATACTGGGCAACCTACTCATCTCTGACCTACATCTCCCCTTTCATGCCAGGAAGATGCACAACAGTGAAGGTGCATTGAATAATGTAGGAACGCATTGTTTGAAAGGCATGATGCTGCTGGAAAGGTCACACAGGTGAACAAAACAACAAGTGAGTGGTTCAGGTCCGGTGGGTTTCGTGAAGGTAGAAAAAATGATGGTGGCTGATATTCAGTTAGTTATGGAACGATGAATGAATCACCAAATGTAGAGACAGTTTTCCTGAAATTTCTGTTGCATTCTAGGGCATATTTTCCTCTATCCATTGTCCAGATTTGACATTTCATTGACCCATGTCTCATTAAGAATTCACCGTCTTTCACCATTCTTCCTCCCTCCGCGGAGGCTGAGCACTAAATTGGCGCAGGGGCGTTGAAGAGTCGGCGTGTCTTAATGGGGGACATGAGTGGGTGGTCTGCACTCTGAGAGCCTTCTGCAGCCGCTTACCTTCCTGTAATGACTCACTCAGCTCAACGCAGTCTTTCTTCTGCTCTTTGGTGGGTTTTTAGGCCCGGATGTGAACAATGCTGGAGATAAAGGCAAAAATTGGGCTTTTAGTTTCCTTACTACTTCTGCATTAAATATCAACCAATATTATTTTCTCAATGTTCTCATAGCTGCATGAAGGTGATTCTTAAATGAAGATAAAATTATGTTTCAGAGGTCATAATAAAAGCTTCTCAGTTGAGATAAATAAAGATTTTGATGTGAACATTTAAATATAATTCTAAAAATTTGTTCTTACATCTTTTTTGAGTTGAAGGAAAACACAAGAAAACAAGTGTAGAAATGTTGTAATCTTGATTTTGTAGCTTGCAATTGTTTTATGCCAGACTCTTTAGGTGTTTCTCAATTTTTAAAACTGTGTTTTTTGTATTGCTTTGGCACTGGTTTACTTAGAAATCACAATAAAACCCATGGACTTAATTATTTTTTAAAGGTTTATATTTTGCTTATTAACAACATTTTTAGACCTGCTTAGACCTTTTGTGTTAAAAAGAATTCAAGCACCAAAATCTAGATCTAAATTAACAGTAATGTGGTTGAAAAACGTTCAGGTAAGAGAACTTTTCAGGGAAATATGGGATCATACAGCCAAAGAAACGACATCATTCACCAAACCTTGCTGGTGGAAAAGGCAACAGAGCTTGAGAAGCTCAGTGGTTATGGTCAGACTGTGGAAAACCTTTGTGGTTGGACGAAAATCCAAGCTGATTTAAGACAGATGGAAATCTAAAGCACTGCAGAACTCAANGAGACTGGACAAAAATATAGAGTTCTAAGGTTATCAAAAAATAAAATAAATCAAATTTACTGACAAATATCTTGATGATTAACAGGACTTTGGAAAAATATGTAGTTGACTGGCAAGACAAACCTTTTGGAAGTCTTATTACATCTGATGTAAAACTTGCAGCATATCAGAAAAACGTCCTAACACGAGTCAAACATGGTTTTGTGAGTGTAATGCTTTGCTTGTTTAGGACGGAAACGACACATCAATAATCGCTGGAACCATAAATTATTTTCTTTAGCAGAAAATTCTGAAGGAGAATGTCCTGGTATGAATTCATTACTTTAATCTCATATTCATTTAGGCTATGGAGCAGGATAATTGTCCAAAGCACATCAGCAACTTCACTTCTAAAAGGAATAAGAAAGAAAACAGAATGAAGGTTTTCCAGCAGCCTAGTCAAAGTATGCATGCAAATCTGGAAATCTGAAAAACATGTTGTGGCATGACCTTAAGCAATCCATTCCTTCTGAAAACCAGTTTAGCTGATTCAAATAATTCTGCAAAGATAAGGGGTCTTAATTTCTCTGCAGCAGTGTAAAAAACTCATTGTTGCCACAACCAGTTGTTACATTTAGGGGGTAATTACTTTTCACATAGATCCAGGTTGGATTAGATGGCTTTTTTCCATCGAGAAATAAAATTTGGATTTCAAAACCGTTTTTTTGGGGGGGGTTTAGTAGATCTGTTGTATTGCGATAAAACATATTTTATCTGAAACAGTTACAAGAGAAAGAAAATAAATGAATAAGGAGGCAAATACATTTTCTCTGGACTACAGCGTATTTGTTAATTAAAGTGGCATTGATTGTGAATCACCTGTCAAAGAGCCTGTGTTTTACTTAATACATAACACATCCCTGTTGTTCTGTATGAATGTGCTAAACACTGTTTACGTCCACAAATAGCAACGGCTCATTTCTGGCTAACGTGCAATTATACAGCAAACTGGTTGGATAAGCTGGTTGCTTACTGCACTCCATGGGGTTTGGTGAGGTTGCACAGAGAAGTCGTCTTTATATAAAAGCTTGGTTTTAGTTTTAAAAGCTGCTTTTGAGGCAAACAAAGTCTTGATTATCACAGCAGAAATCCACAAATTTCTCCTAATTCTGTGTCATATTAATATGGCTTTGAGGTTATTTCTCTTCATTTAAATTTAGAATGAAAAATTGTTAACTTGAAAGAAAAGATAGGTTTTAATTATTTAAATGATTAAATTATCTTTTTATAAGGAAGTTTTTTAAAGCATGTGTTTTACCTTAAATGTCAAGATGAGTGTTAAATGCTGGCAATAATTTTAGCTTAAGCTTCCTTCCTAAAACTATTTGTTTTGTCTGTTTATGAGGAAAAAAAAGTAAATGTTCCTATTAACCTCCAATACAAGTTTAATTATTTATAAGCTTTTAATTTGTAGTGTTTTTAACTTTTAGGAAAATCTGAGATTTTCACCCATTTCGGAAACTTTGCCTCTCCTCCCAGTCCAGACGTCTTTTGGTGCAGATCAACGACACAAACATGTTGGAAATGAAGGGCAGGCTCTTTCTGTAGTTCCATTTATATGTTAATCTGTTGGTGGACCTTGGCTTGGATTTGAATGATTCCAGCATAAGGTTTGGTGATGTATTCTACTTGACATTTCCTGACAGCGCTTGAAAAGCCTATACATCTTCGTGGTGTCAAAGCAATCTATCATTTGTGCGGTTTGGCACTACGTCGGGGCTCTTGAATCCATAACTGTTCCATTTAGTTCAAAGTCTAGTGAAATGTCGGTCGAATGTAGAGCAGAAAGGCAAGCTGAGGTTACCTTTCATCATAAATCCAGAAGACAAAGTAGGAATTTGACTTTGTATGACCGACTCTGTTTTCGTTCCATGACTATTTGCAAACTTATGGTGGCAAACGTTCGAAGGAGAAAAAAAACTAGATTTTTCAAACATGAATGATGCACCTTCACAGCTGTTAAAAGTAATAGGGAGAGCTGAGTGATGGATGGAAGCTGGAGTCTTTGTTTTTACAATGTTGCAAAAATAGTAAAAGCTTTTGTTAGACAGCAACTGTTGTCTGTTCATTCTGATAAAAGGCTTGACGTAAACTCACCATGATGCATCTTGAAGTTTTTCAAAGTTCTCCACCTTACTTACAACCATTTCAATCCAAAAAATATTTTATTAATCCCAGAGATAAATTAAATATTACTTATACAATGTCCTTCTAAGACTTGCAATAGAAGCTGATGGCTGTGGCGAGGAAGGATCTCCGGTAGTTGTATGTATTACAGTGTTTCTGAAGAAGCTTATGAAATGAAGACACTCTTGTTGTATGAAGGTTTCATGACTATAATTTTCTACATTTTATGTAAAATTCTTCTTTGCATCATCATCTTCTGCAGTCGTCCCCAGAACAGAACAGAACTTTTTATCAGGTTGGTGAGCTTTTTTAGTTCCTGGGTCTGATGCTGCTGCCTCAACAGATTATGGCAGAGGAGATTACATTCTTCACAATAGACTTCTAGAAAATCTGAAGCATCCTCCTGCAAACATGGAAGGACTTAAACTTCCTCAAGAAGTGCAGTATGCTCTGTGCTTTCTTATAGACGGCTTCACAGTTTAGTCTCCAGTTCAGTCTGTTTTGAAGATGAACACCACCGAGGTATTTATATTCCTCCACCACCTCCACTTCTTCTCCCATTATGGATTTCTCTTGAATTTTACAATCATCTCCTTTGTTTTGTTCACATTTAAAATGAGATGATTGTTTACACATCATTCCACAAAGTGGTTCACCAGCTCAATATACTCCAATATTTGTCCATTTCTGCTCCTGCTGCTGACTAGAGGCTTCTGAGTATTTCTGCAGATGACACAAGCCTGTTTTGTACTTCAAGTCTGAGGTGTACAGAGTGAAAAGGAAATGGTGAGAGTACAAGACCCTGTGGTGCTCCTGTGCTGCTGACCACTTTGTTAGATACACAAACCATCTGTCTCTCAAACTGAGGTCTGTTTGTCAAGTAGTCATGGGTCCAAATCTCCAACTGTGTCTTGTGGAGTTTCTGGCAAAGAAAATCAGGTTGAATTGTGTTAAATGCACTGGAGAAATCAAACAATATAATCCGGACAATGCTGCCTGCTTTGTCCAGATTACAGTGGGTTTGTTGAAGCACAACTACAATGTATTATATCACAGACTAACACAAACAATTCATGGTAGTTAATGGCAGTCATTTGTTTTAGTTTGATGCCCTTGAGGAACTGCCATGTTCCCAAATGAGGTCAGACTCTTTGGTGCTCGGCGGGTTGAATCAGAAGTACGTGAATCCTGGGTGCAACGGACAGACAGAGGAACAGCAAACAAACCTTCAGAGTCTGTATGGCAGAGCCAGCGGGGGTGAAGAAACTGTGTAAAAACCGTGTGTGCAGGGCGGTTCCTCTTTGTGCCTTTCACATTTAGAGCAGTCCTTATTTCAAATGTCATGCACTGATTGTGCTGAATGGAAGTTACTTTCAAGGTCTTGTGTCACACACAAAAGCGTGGCCTCTGCTGTGAATGGCATTAGGTTTAAGTCCCAGAGCAAGAGCCCTGCAGACACCCTTACTGCTGCTGTAGCAGCTGTGCAGCAGCTTAGTGTCATACAAATTCATCTCCAGAGCAACAAACATGTTTTTGTTTCATGAACCAAAATCATACAGCAGATGTTGAGCATTTGCATAACCATCCCATTTAAGAAATCCCTAAATGGAGACACTTGGAAACACTGCCAACCTTTCATCTTGAAATTTTTCCAATTCATATTCTGTTTTTCTGGCTTCATCACATGACCCTCTGATTTGGGAAACACACAAATTAAAGGGTCATAAAATTTTGCTATTGAGATATCAAGCTAACTAGCGCCCGAACAAGCCCTATGGTCAAAGAAAGCAGGAAAAAAAGAGTTGAATTTGACTTTGGTAAAGCAAAGTTGCCAATTTGAGCAGAGAAGATAAAGTTAACAATGAACAAAATAACAGACAGCACTTGTGTACAGTTTTTCAAGAGTATTTCAAGAGTAAAGGGGACTTCTTTCCTGGATTTTATTTGGACTTAGAAAGGGTTTTAAAGAATGTATTTTTCTCCTACATTAGCAATTTTGTCTTGATCTATAGCAAAACATTTAATAAAAATACATCACAATTTGTGATTTGTCATATGTAAAAAAGCAAGGAATTATACTATTGGAGTCACTTTGACTCCATCTACAGTAAGAGATGTTTTGTCACAAATTAAATGGTGGATGGAAGAATATTGATATAAAACAGCAGCGATTATTTGTAGAAATAAATAACTTGCTTTTGCAGCTAATTATTGTCACTAAATTCATGCAGACGTAAAGTCTGGAGAGAGGTGGTTTATTTAACCATAGCATCAGAAAACTCTTACTGTCAAATTACACATTAAAACCAAAAATCATAGTAAAATAAAACGTTACCTGTCAAAAATTGCACTTTCGGTTGAGTCAATGTCCTTGCTGTTGACTGTCAAGTCATTAACTCTGTTGTAAGGGTGTAGATATTTAATATGTCTTATTGAGGTGACTGCAGTTCAGCGAGCAAGAAATACATCAGTTTCTTAGGTTTGTTGCAAAATCTATAAAAATGCAGAATAAATTCCTCGTTGCAGCATAAATTTGATCTTTGAAGTCTTTTTAAAGTAATATTAAAATCTATTTCTCTCTCATTCTTGTGGCTCAATATTGTGAGCTTTATGTATCGTTACACCCCTACTCTGGTGTGTTATTGTCTATCAGCTTTGATTTGATCCCTCCTTTGAAGCCAAGTCTTATGCAATAGCAATTGTTTCGTAATCCTGTGACAACTGTATTCAAGAGGGAGACAGTATTTTTGATGAACGAGGAGAACTCTGACCTTTTTGTCTCTCTAATCTTTTCCATTTTTCCTGTGCTCGATCCATTTTTTTCCTGATTCGACATATTGCTAAGGCCTTCTTTTATCAACCAACCAATCTCATTCTGAGTCTTTACAGTCACCACACTTTATATATGCTTGCCCATATTTATAATGGCACTCATTGTGTCAGAAATATACATTTCACAATCATTTTTCTGCTTTGAAACATCGTAAATTTCACCAGTGAATTATGAAGGATTATAAGATTTTTGGCCCTATATTCTTTTGGAAACATTTACATTTTATTTCAGTAAGTTTGAACAGAAACCAGAAATACCTTGAGAATGCTCACTGACATCTGCCTGCAAAACTCGGGTCAGGCCAAATTTGTTAAGCACTCGTGACAAGACACATGCAGATACAGATGGTGGAAAGATCAAGAAAGCATATGACAAACTCCAGCCTAGAGAGCTTCATTGTGTACAACAGTTTGCAGCTTCCTTGTGGCATGCAATTTTAACATTTCTCTCCATGCTGTGTGTGGGAGCAAAACTCAAAGAATATCTTTGTTCTCCGTCTGTCCCCGGGCCCCGTTACACCCATGCTTTGGACTCATTGGACAAACGATGTGTGTGTAACAACAGCAGCAGCAGCAGAAGGAGCAGAGCGGGTCTTTGTCCTGAGGAGAACTCTGCTGCAGCCGCCGAGAGAGCTGCCGGCAGCTCACAGAGCGAAGAAATGAGACAGCGAGAGCAAAATGCACGAGAAAAAC